>JADRCD010169621.1:0-37837 GCA_019843815.1 Montemys delectorum | reverse complement strand
AGGAGAGGAGAGGAGAGGAGAGGAGAGGAGAGGAGAGGGGATAGGATGGGGGAGGAGAGAGGGAAGAGGAGAGGGGACAGGATAAGGAGGGAGAGGGGAGAGGGGAGGAGAGGGGAGAAGAGGGGAGAAGAGGAGAGGAAAGGAGAGAATGAAGGAAGGAAAAAGAAGAAAAGAGAAGATGAAAGAAGAGGAGAAGAGAGGAGAGGAGAGGAGAAAAGAAAAGAGAAAAAGAAGAGGAAAGGAAAAGAAAGTAGAGAAAAGAGTTGGCTGTGAATTCACTGACTAGTCTCTACCTCAAATTCTGAGATTACAGACACTGTGGCAATTTGTCCAACTAACAATTCCTATAAATACTTTTGTGCTTGAAAGCATGCTTTAATATGAAAGAAGGTATACATTTAAATTCTAATATAGCCAAATGACTTCCATGATTTTTGAATCAATTAATTACATTGAAATGAGCAAACACTAACTCCGAGTCACTTCTGTTGACTTTGAGTTGGAAAGTCATATTTCATATGAGTCTACTTTAGGTTGCTATATAGGTATATGAAGGATGTGGAGGATAACTTCTAGGAATCAATTGTCTCCTTCCACCATGTGGGTCCTGGGGACCAAATCTGGGTTGTCAGGCTTGGCAGCAAGCATCTTAAGTCTGCTGAGAGCTATCTCACCAGCCCCTAGAAACCTATACCCTTGGACAGAAATGTGATTATCTCATTTCAAAGCATATTTGGGAGCTAGGGATGTAGCTCCATTGATGTGGTACTTGCTGAGGACGCACAAAACCCTAGTTCAATTCCCAGCTTCACATAAAACCAGGCGCAGAGACATGTTTTGTGACCTCAGTGCTTAAGGAAAAGCAGAGACAGGAGGAACAGAGGTACAAAGTCATCTTCTACATAAGGGAGTTCAAGGCCAGCTTGGGTTACATGAGCTCCTGTAACCAACAGCACAGCTTGAACTTCTTATTGGGATTGAGAATCTTTTTATATATCCATTTCCTCTCCTTTGTCTTAGTCTAATTTTTTTAAGATTTATTTATTTTATGTATATGAGTACACACTGTAGCTGTACAGATAGTTGTGAGCCTTCATCAGGTTGTTGGGAATTGACTTTAGGACCTCTGCTCGCTCTGGCCCAAAGTACACTGTAGCTGTCTTCTGATGCACCAGAAGAGGGCACCAGATCTCATTATGAGTGGTTGTGAGCCACCATGTGGCTGCTAGGATTTGAACTCTGGACCTTCGGAAAAGCAGTCAGTGCTCTTACCCGCTGAGCCATCTCCCCAGCCCTGGTCTAATTTTTAAAATGCTTTTCAAATGGCTTTTGATTACACTATCAGCTTTTGGTTTATTACAATTGCTTAGTCACTTTTATTTTTGACTTTGTAGGGAATAATTTTGAACTTGTTCAGAAACATTAAACATTTTGTGCTGCATTTATCAACCTTTTCTTTTATAAGATTTTATATTTGACTCTGAAAACATTTTTTTCATCTTCTTATAAATGTTAAATATATTTTCTTTTAGTGCTTTTGTGAATTTATTTTTTATCTTCAATATTTGCTCCATTCAGAAATTATTTTACCAAAACATATAGATTCCTAAAGCAGATTTAAATGCAGAATATAGTTTCCTAATTTTCTTTTCTTTCTTTTTTTTTTTGTTTTTTGTTTTTTGTTTTTTGTTTTTTCGAGAAAGGATTTCTCTGTATAGCCCTGGATGTCCTGGAACTCACTCTGTAGACCAGACTGGCCTCGAACTCAGAAATCCACCTGCCTCTGCCTCCCAAGTGCTGGGATTAAAGGCATGCGCCACCACCACCCGGCCTGTTTCCTAATTTTCTAACTCAAAATTCAAAGTAAAAAGTTATATGCTATTTCTGAATATGAGAGTCTCTTAGCTACCTAAATATTAGAATTTCTAGGATGACAACACTTTACGTGCACAGTAGGCAAAATACACTTGAAAACCAAAAGCAAATATATTGAACTGAAAAAAAAAAAAAGAGGTAGTCAAGGAGGAGGCAGGAAATCATGAGTTCCGGGCCAGTATAAGGTACACAGTAAGACCCTGTCTCAAAAACAACCATCACTGAGACTGGAGAAATGGCTCAGCATTGAAGAGCACTGCTCTTTCAAATTCAATTCCCAGCAACCATATGATAACTCATAACCATCTGCAATGGGATGTGATGCCCTCTTCTGGTGTGTCTCAAGACAGCGACAATGTTTTCATATATATATATATATATACATACACACACATATACATACATATATGCATATATGTATATTTACACATATATTTGTGTGCATATACATATATATGCATTTGTATGCATATACATATGCATATGTGTATATATATATATAATAAATCTTAAAAAACAAAAACAAAACAACCATCATTAACAAGGACCCCCCTCCCCAATTAAGCCTATTGCGATTTGACATAAGTCAAAAAGACCAAAAAGCACAAAGGCGCTATTCAAGACTTTAGTCTTTAGATAATTCAGGGATATCACACTACTGCTAAGAAATCTTACAAATACCTAAAAAATAAGCAGATAATGTATATGAGAAGCAATTACAATAAAAATAGGCAGTGAAGGTGCCTGATCCCAGACGACACCATGCAAGCCTCACCTGGAAACAGAGTTAGTACAAGCATTTAGACCTAGAGGCCTGGTAGATAAGGGATCTAAATTAAGATATCATATAGTCTGCCCTGAGGGGCTTCCTGAAATTCAGGAGTTCTAAGATCAAAACTGGGGAATAGGAAAGAGGAAGAAAAAGGAAAAAAACAAAAAGCCATAAAAACTAGCTTGAAAAAATGAACTAATAAATACAGCTGGAGAGATGGTTCAGTGGTTAAGAGTATCTACTGCTCTTGCAAAGGACACCATTTGTAACTCTAGCTCCAAGGGAGATCAGACACCCACTTCTGGCCTTTGCCAGCACCCACAAGCATGTATATAGACATACAAATAAATAAAAATAAAATAAAAGGGGCCTGGAGCTATGGCTCAGTGGTTAAGAGCACTGGCTGCAATTGTAGAAGAGCTGGATTTGATTCTCAGTACCCACACAGCAGCTAATAGTCATACAGAATTCCAGTTCCACTGGATATGATGTCCTCTTCTGCAGGTACTCCACACATATATTGCACAAACATACATGCAGGCAAAACACTCATATACAGAAAGGAAAGCTAAATAAAATTTTAAAAAATACATAATAAAAGTCTCTAAAAAGTGAACTAATGAATCAAGGATTTTGCTTCACATTTAATATTCAAAGTACATATAGAAAACCACATACTACAGAGAAACAGCCACTAGCATTTGAGCCTGCTTATGGGTGTGCTCTTCACAGGTATTACATGACATTCCTTTCTAAGCTCGAGATAGACACATGAGTTAGACAGACAAGGTATCTGGCCCTAGCAGGACACAGTGTACACATTAAGAATACAGCAATGCTAGGCATGGTGGCCCATGCCTTTAATTCCAGCATTCAGGAAGCAGAGGCAAATGGATCTTTTTGAATTCCAGGCCAAGTAGGGCTACATATTGAGACTCAAAACAAACAAGACTGGGGATACAGCTCAGTGGTATAGCACTTGCCTAGCCAAGACAAGGTTCTATGTTTAATTCCTAGCACTATTTTTTAAGAAACTAACTGAATACATTAATTTCATTAGGAATCAATTACTTAGAAGCCAGGCTTGGCAGCACAATCTTTAATCCCAGCACTTGGGAGGCAGAGACAGGCAGATTTCTGTGAGTTTCAGGCCAAATTGGTCTACAAAGTGAGTCAAGGGACAACCAGAGCAGTTATACAGAAAAACCCTATTAACAAAAAAAGAGAGAGAAAAAAAGAAAGATTTATAGAGTTATGTTGTTGACAGAAGCTTCAGAAAAAGCTTTACTGTGTGTCTAACATCTTAATTGAGACCCAAGGGACAAGGACCAATCATTTCAAGAGATGGGAGCACTGTGAACTTGCAGAGAGATGTTAAATGTAAATAAGATAAGCATAAGCCGGATCCAGTTCCAGGGACAGAAAGAGCAGTACAGATGGATGTAGAGAAGGGAGGAGACAAGGAAGAGATGAAGTCAGAGCACACAGGACTTCCAAGGCCAAACAGAATCTGAATCAAATGCTAAGAGAATGCGTTGTATCTAAATAGAATAAAGGCAGATGTTCATTTTATGAAGACCATTCAAGGGTCGGCTGGAGTATGGACTGCAGCTGAACATATACATTCAATATGTTCTAACATCTAAACAAGACTTCTATGTAGATTCATTATTTCAAAACCATTGGCAAAAAAATGATTAACAAAATAATAGTAACAATTATATTCTACATTTTATAGTACCCTAGTTAGGACAATGTGAAAAGTTAAAAACAAAACAAAACAAACCAGATTTGAGCCTCTTCTTCCTATGCAAGGAAACCAGTTGACAGTAACAATGGCAGCGGCATTACTGGGGGAAGTAAGGTACCTGGGCCTTACCAAGTTGGTTCTTCATGCCCATGAGCACAGAGTTCATGTGTGCTTTGGACGCATAGAGCTTGCTCACAGCTTTCCTTGACCTGATCATCTCCTTGGCCAGAACCACACAGACTTCCTTTTGGCCCTTCTTGGCTGCATCTTTCACAGACCGTTTTACTTTCTCTTCTTCTCTTTGGATATCTAAATTTAGAACAGAATATCAAAAGCCGTGGGTAGGGGCTGGAGAGATGTTTCTGTAGTTAAGTACTTGCTGCCCAATTCACAACATCGGGCTCACAATGCCTAACTCCAGCTCCAAGGAATACGACACCCTCTTTGGCCACCCACATACCTGTACACACAAACACACACACACACACACACACACACACACACACACACACACACACACGGGAAGGGCATACCGGGCTTGGTAGCACTCAAACTGTTTTTATTATACTCTAAATGTATCTATAAGAGGAAAATTATCAGAGGATATAGATGAAATGAAAATGTTAATATATGGGTATTTAGTACTTCCTGAAACAAGACTAACGTAGTTTGACAATAAGCAGAAGTATAATCCTACTATATCTTAAAAACCTTTGTGAGCCTACTCTAACACTGCTTGGTATCTATATATACTAAGAAGCTTTAAAATGCACTGTAAATGCCTCTCAGAGCTTATTCTGACCGTGAGTATGCAGCTTTCTTACAAGTATAGGAACACAATCTCTAAACAGCAATTGTTAAAAACCCATAGCTTAACGAGAACCTGAACACACTAAAGCATTGTATCAGCATCAACTAGAGTGTAGACATATCTGTATTATTATATACTTTATAACCAGTAACAACTTCTGGATTTTAGAAACTGTAGCAAAATACATATAACACAATTTACCATCTTAACCATTCATAATTCTACGATTAAACAGTGATCTGGACCAGCAGGTCATTCTTCCATGACAAGGTCCTGAGGGGGAGGATTAGGAGATCAGAAGATAAAGATAGAAAACAGAGAACATAATAAAATTTGTGACCATGTCTTGCACAAGCTATATCTTATGCCAAGCAAGTTTATTAAGAGGTACAGCATTTATATACTATTTTTAGGGGAAAAATTAAACAGCAGAAGCTATAGTAGAGTGGGAATAGGTCACCAAGAAACTAACCAAACAATGTTGCACATAGGGAACATTACAGACTGAGTGCACAACGGCCTTCGGACTGATAACCACACCCTTTTGCAGTGGGAAGAGTTGGTTTCTCAGGATCTGAAACCAAAGCTCCTGCATTTCCCTCCAGTGGGACCTCTATGATAAACTGGCTGAATAAAAGTCCAAGGCTGGATCAGGACAGTTACCCAGATGTGGGCCAATCAACCCTCCTTTCTTCAAACTGACCAAGTCTAAATTAGGGGAGGAAACCTCTTGAGAGACTTCAAAAACTCCAATCCTGAAAAAAGACTGGGTTTTTTTTGGCTTCCCAAATTCCACCTCAGCTTTGCAGGTCTCTTTCTCTGTGTATCTGCTACATACCCATATCTGTCTGATGTTATCTGTGGTATCTGTCATTTCTCTACTGCTACCTACCACATACCAGATTTTTTTCCTGCATTTTAACTATTTAACTGGCAGTGAAAATGAACCTGATCAAGACCTCTAGATTGTAAGATTGTATCAATGTTAGCTAAGGAGATCTACCTTCATTTTAAAGGAGGAAGTACCACAAAAACACATATTTTTATATTTGGAAAAAGAAAGCAACTACTACACTGGGCACTATTCTTTGGCAACATCCTATTCTACAGCACTGGGGAAGGCTTGGAGGAAATTCAAATCATTTGCATAGTTTGAGTATGGCGGTATACACCTATAGTCCCAGCACTCAAGAGACAGAGGAAGAAGGATAATTCTAAATCGAATTGGGCTAACTTACTCCCAAAAAAGTTGCTTGGAAAGATCCAGGTGTAGCTGTTTTGTATGCTATGAAAATCATAAAGGGTGTGTGAAAGAGTCCTACATTCCCCATCTTCAGACTCTGTCCTGACACCCTGAAATGGTCAAGGAGCACCATTTTCACTGTTGTTTCCTGAAATTATCAACAAATACAGAGAGAAACAGAAAATCTAAGGTAAGTCGAAAATGGCCAGGATGTAGAATCATTTCAAGATGGTGTTATATTTGACTTCTTATATTGTATTAAATACTTTTCTAAGGTTTATCAGATGGCAGATTTCTTTTAACTATCTTTGGCTTTGATTTAAACTTATACTGATTTATGGAGTGAGTCAGAAAGTCCTCTGTACATTTTTATAAGTTCACAAACTGATATTAGCACTTCCATGAATGTTGAGTAAAATTCATCAGTGAAACCATTAGGTCCAAAGATTATATTTTGGTTGAAAGGTTCTTTTTATCATTGATTCAATGATCAAGGATGACTGAGACTTGAGACTTGAATTAGGGGCTAACATGCAATCTTATTTAGAGGATGTTCCAAACACACTTGAGAAAATGTATATTCTGCTGTTGCTGGAAATTCTGTATATATCTGAATAGCTATAGTTGGTTTCTTCCATTGTCCTAATACATTTCTTTACTTAACCATTTCGAACAGTGAAGTCTTCTACTATTATTGAAATCCTACTAATTCTTTCAATTATTTTTCCCTTTTATACCTTAAGGGTATTTAGTTAGATGGAAAATGTATATGATCAAGTAGATATTAGATTATATTATAACTTTTATTAATATAATAAGCTCTTTTTCTCAGGAAATTTTTAATGGTTTACCATGATGTAAAGTTACACCCACTCTCTTGGTCAAATCTGTGATGCAGTATCTTTTTCTAACTTTGTATTCTCAATCTATTTGTGGTTTTGGATTTAAACCGAGTTTGCTTTAGACAACAATAGTGTTCTTTAATGCTTTCTGACAATTTCTTTTGATTAAATAGTTTAGCTTATTTATATTTAAAAGGAATTAAGTACAGACATTGTAATTCATGACTAATATCAATGAACTAGAGGGTGAGGCAGAAGTCGGACAGGCAAGCATATAGTAACCTTAGCAAGCTGGGCATCTATTTCACTTGGGCTATACATACATTCCTCTCCAACAAAGTGCCTAGCAACCCAGAACCCTTATCTGCATCAAGGATAAACACCCTGCTCCAAACAATGGAATAAAACTCATCTCCTTAGCAACCTTTAATAACTCCCCTTTTGTGAACAGCTTCCACTCAAATATATTCCAGGACATAGCTGGGCACTGAAGGCAAGGTCCAGAACTAGTTTTGCGTGCAATAATAGTAAGGTAAACTGTTTTCTTAGTGAACTTTCAGAAAGAAACTCTCATGCCTATGTATATTGGACATGTATATAATTAAAATCAGCTGCAACATGGAGCGATAGCTCAGCGGTTCAGAGCACTAGCCACTCTTCCAGAGGACCTGGGTTTAATTTCCAGCACTTACATGGCAACTCACAACTGTCTGTAACTCCTGTTCCACGGGATCTAACATGCTCACACAGTCATACAAGTGGTCAAATCACCAATGTACATAAAATAAAAATAAATCAATTATTTAAAAAAAAATCAACTGCAACATAGGTTGTATATGATACCAATGAAGTATTTGTGCTAATATCATACATTTTATTTCTGTATATTACATGCCACATTACTATAAATACTTTTAAATAATGAAAGAAACTATTGTTTACTTGCATTTAATTATATCCAAAATGTTACATTCTTTGTGTGTATCTAGGTTTGATTTTTCCTTTAGCCCACAATTTCTAAAGATTTTTTTATATTTATATATATGCATATTTGCCTACTGAGTTTATGTGTACTATGTGTGGTCAGGTACCCTTGGAAGCAATAACAGGTTATCAGATCCCTGGAACTGGAGTTACTGCCCAGTGTAGATGCTGAGAACTAATCCCAGGTCCTCTGCAGGAGCAGAGGTGCTCTGAGCCATCTCTATAGCCCAAGGCCACAGTTTCTTTAACATTTCTTATGCTGGCAAGAGGCTCAGCTTTTATCTTTAAAATATTTAACTTCAATTTAACCTTTGAACAGTATTCTCTCCAGGTATAATTTTTTTTCCCTTTTTTTCCAAGACAGGGTTTCTCTGTGAAACCCTGGCTGTCCCTGAACTCACTCTGTAGACCAGGCTGGCCTCAAACTAAGAAATCTGCCTGCCTCTGCATCCCAAATCCTGGGATTAAAAGCATGCACCACCACTGCCCAGCTTATATATAGAAATTTAGTATAAAACTTTTTCTTCTACCATATTATTCTGGTTTATGCCATTTCTGATAATTAAGTTTTAACATTCTTATTGTTTTCTGTATTTATTTACTTACAGTGTTGCAGATTGAACTCAGGGCCTCACACAGTTCAGGCCACAGGTATCCTACCACTGTTTCCTATATCTAATGGGCCTCTTTTTAGGCTGTCTGTCCTATGCTTCAGTAAACTAAACATGCTGTGCCTCAATTAATTGATTCAGCTTTGGGATAATTTTTTTGGCTCTATGGGCTTATTGAAAATAATCAGCTATAATTTCATCTGGTCTCCTGACTCTTCTGATACTCAAATTATACACATCAGATCAGTTAACATCATCCACAGGTCACAGTAGCTCTGTTGGTCTTTTTTTGGTAGCATAGTTTGTGTTACTATCTTCGATTTCTTTGATCTCCTTTTTTTTATAGTGTCTAATCTGTTGTTGTGTTCATTTAGTGATGTTTTGCTTTATCTTTAAGGAGTCTCTCTCTCTCTCTCTCTCTCTCTCTCACTCATGTCCTTAAAGTAACATATTTCTGAAATGGAAACTTCTGGTTTCTTTGGAAAATCCGTTGGTTGCATGGTGCTTTGCTGGAGCAAACACATGAAGGAGTGTTTTTCTGAAGTAGATACAAGTGAAAGGATGATTTCCTAAAGCAGACACGTTAAGGAATGTTTCGCTGAAGCAGACACAAGTGAAAGGATAATCTACTAAAGCAAGCATGTGAAAGGATTCATGATGAATAATTTTTCACTAATGACAAATATTTATTGGTTCACCTTACATGCACTGCACCTCTCTTATCCTGATCACCAAATCTTCAATTCAATGAGACTACCATGTTCTTCCTGAAATCCCTCCCATGTGCCACATTCAAGGTAGTATCTCTAACAAAAAGACAGACTATGAAGGTTCTCTTTCTGTTTCTTTTCTTATTATTCATAGTCATCTGTCCAGTGTGAAAAGCAGTTGTTTCATAGTTGACCCATTCAAACTTTCATTTACAATTGAAGTAGAAGTGTTAAGACCAAAATTAACACAGCTGGGAATAGAATTCTCATCTCTAATTCTTCTTTAAAGTCATGATAACTGTAATCGGGACACTTTTCTGGTATCATCTTTTTTTTTTTCTTTTTTTTTTTAATTTTTTTTTTTAAATGTGCCACACTTTATTTTATTTTATTTTATTTTATTTGGTTTTTTGAGACAGGGTTTCTCTGTGTAGCCCCGGCTGTCCTGGAACTCACTCTGTAGACCAGGCTGGCCTCGAACTCAGAAGTCTGCCTGCCTCTGCCTCCCAAGTGCTGGGATTAAAGGTGTACGCCACCACCATCACCACCCAGCGGTATCAATCTTTTCTATTCATAAATGTGTTTTTAAAATTTCCTGTAAAGAAGAAGAGAATAGTAGAACCCCTATACTATAATAGTAGAGGCAAGGGAATATTGGAGGTTAAAGGTTTAAGAAAGGATTGGGAAGATCAGAGAAGTAGAGTGTAGGTAATTAGCCAAAACTAAGGCTCTAAAAACCTTAGGGAAACTCACTACTTTATAAGTTAATTAAAAGTTCATTTCTAAGAAATATAAATGCAGATTAACCTGCATGGATCAACAATACTTCTCCCAGAAGATGGGATTATTAAATAAAAATCTCAATGCCAAGGCTTATTCGTGGTAACAGGGAGACTCCAGAAGCGCTATAATAACATAGGCCATTGTCATTACCTTTTGGCTGCCCACTAGATATAAGACCATACTGCTGAGGCAGGACATATTTTGGGTACGAGACATAGAAGAATCAAGTTAGAACTGACCTGAAAACTTCCTCCCTACTGGCTAGTTTCACAGTGCTGGAAAGTGCCATGCAGGCCACTGTGGGGTGGGAAGGAAGCCATCAATATTATTATTCATCAGTAAACCTTACATACTACAATACCAACCTGCCAGACAAGACATACTCACTAGTTTAATAATGGCACAAGGATACTAGGGTAGCCAATAGCTTTTCAGTTGGATGTGTCATCCGATCCATAGAAGGGAATTCATATCTGGTACTTTACACCTGGGCAAAAGGCTATGGCTTAGGATGTCTAAGCCCTATAGGGTAACCAACTACTGATGGCTTACTAAATAGTCATGTTGATAGATTAGTGATACTCTACCATGATTAATGATAGTCAACTAGGGGCTAGAGAGATGGCTCAGTGGTTAAGAACACTGACTGTTCTTCCATAGGTCTTGAGTTCAAATCCCAGCAACCACATGGTGGCTCACAACCATCCGTAATGAGATCTGACACCCTCTTCTAGTGTGTCTGAAGACAGCTACAGTGTACTTAGCTATAATAATAATAAAATCTTTGGGCTGGAGCAAGCGGGGCTAGAGTGAGTAGAGGTCCTGAATTCAATTCCGAGCAACTCCATGATGGCTCACAACCATCTGTACAGTTACAGTGTACTCATATACATAAAAGTAAATAAATAAATCCTTAAAAAAATGATAGTGAACTGTACTGTGCTCCTAACCTGGGACTCAAAACTGGCCAAAATGCTGAGAACAAATGATTACTAAGTGTTCAACCCTAAATGACAGCTAAACCAACATCCCATCCAAAGCCCAAGGACCGTCTCAGAAGAAGAGATAGAAAGAATGTATGTATGTGGAGGACTGCTGTGAAATATTGTCTTCTGTACATGACAAAGTCATTGCACACAGAACTCACTACAGCTACGGATGCCTACGTAGACCTGTACAGATCAAGCCAACAAAACCAGTCAACATTCCAACAAACAGCACTGAGTGGACTACATGGGTTACAGGGGATGGGTTATGGATATGAATATGAAGTGGAGGAAGATGACATGAACTTCCTCAGAGGAATGGGAGGGGTCTGGGGTTGGGTATAATCAAGACACATTGTTTATATGTATGAAGTTGTCAAAAATAAATAAAATAAAAAAAAAAACTTAGCTTGGTCACTCACCTTAATTTCAAATGGTACTAAAAAAAAAAGTAACTTTTATTTAGAAATATATTGCTCCCAATTTAAAGTTAAGAGTAGAGATAAACAGAATTGCACTGTATTCTTAAGCAGAACTTATTTAATGTGCAAGCACAAATTGTTTCTTTACAATCATTCATAATGTGTCAATCATTATCTTTTTATTCTGCGTATAGAACAAGAAAACAAAATAACACGAACATCTACACATAATTAGTATGGGAATAAATTGTGTCTTATAAAGTAGAGGTGAGCTTACTTTTATGTACTGAAATTAAAAAGAGCATTAAGAGTATAGAATAGAAAACATAAAATAGTAATTTACCTCTTATTTGCCTGTCAACAACTCTCATTTCCTTTCTGATCTTCAATGACCATTCATTAACCTGGGGAAAATTTTAAATAGGGAATTATCAGAGAAGCAAACATTACTAGTCAATTTTGCATATTCTTAAAAATTCTATATTACCGGGCAGTGGTGGCACACACCTTTAATTCCAGCACTTGGAAGACAGAGGCAGGAGGATTTCTGATTTTGAGGCCAGCCTGGTCTACAGAGTGAGTTCGAGGACAGCCAGGGTTATACAGAGAAACCCTGTCTCAAAAAACAAAACAAAACAAAACAAAACAAAACAAAAATTCTATATTAATCTTACATTGAGTTTAGACACAATTTTTTTTTTAATTCTGCAGAAAGATCTTTCTTCCTTTCCTTTCCTTTCCTTTCCTTTCTTTTTTAACTAACTCTTCAATCACAGTACACAGATACTCCAACTGTTCACAGCCTGGCAGGGAAGAAGAACACTTTACAGAAGGCTCTGCGGGTACTCGAGTTTCTTTACATGGTACCTGAGCAAAGACAGTCTTAGGGCATCAGAAGTGTTTCATCGTTTACATATAATTATTTTAAAAACTACTCTGCATGTATACTGGGAACTTATCTTTTTATGTTATTTTTCTTCCTGTCAGGTTAACTCTGAGGCACTAAATGTAGCCAACTGGAGATACTGGTGTAGGGACTATAATAAACTAGCACATTCTCATGCCAGTGAACTGCTTTCCAATTCTTTTTCTTTTTCAAAAAATACTGAAGAAAAATCTGAGGTGTCATTAAAAGTAAAATTTATATTAAATGACTGTATGTGTTTTGGCACATGACTCGGAAGAACTGAGTGATATTGCTACTTCATTGCCTATCACTGGCTCCTTACTGAAAGGGCTTTCAGTACTTACATTGATCTAAAAGTTCTATATTAATTGTAAAGGAATAGCACTGGGAACCCTATAACATTCACAAACAAGTACATGAATTAAATTGCATTTAAAAATTCCTATCAATAGAAGATGTGTTTCTATTAAATTTCAAGTTTAACATTTAATAATTACTTACCAAAATCTATAAAATATTTATAAAAACAATGATACCACTCAAAGAAATATTCCAACACTTAAAAGCCAGCCATGACTTATAACCTCAAAGCTGGGGGACAGAGACAAGTGAATCACTGAAGTTCACTGGCTAAGCCAACCTAGCCAAAATGGTAAGCTTCAGGTTTAATGAGCTTTTAGGTTTAGTCTTAAGGGAATAAGGCAGAAAGTGATACTTGACATCCTCTTCTGGCATATGCACAGGCATTATATCAATATACATAACACAGAAAAATTAAAACATAAATAAAACTAGGAGGTAATATAATTTTTAAATAAATAATCAGGTTAGATTTATTTACAGTTTTAAGTTAAGTTTATATAATATGCAACTAATCATGTTAAAATATATAACTGATGGTGAAATGTAGTACAACTTGCTATCAACCCTTAAAATCTTTTCATCCCTTGGAACATAGTACACACCTTAAATAATCTCTTATCTCCCCATCTACCAACTCCTTGGCAACCAGTATTTTATTTTCTATCTTTATAGAACTGGTTGTTCTGATTATTTCATATAAAAATATTTATACAGTGTGTGCCCTTTGGTTCTAAATTCTTACATTTCATAGCGTGTTTTCAAGGTTCACGCTTTGTTGTGGCATGAAAGTCATCTTTGTTTATGTTTCACCTTCATCCCATTATATGCATATACCACAA
Source organism: Montemys delectorum (assembly GCA_019843815.1). Taxonomy (NCBI): domain Eukaryota; kingdom Metazoa; phylum Chordata; class Mammalia; order Rodentia; family Muridae; genus Montemys; species Montemys delectorum. The sequence continues at coordinate 23,939 of JADRCD010169621.1, read as the reverse complement.
ACTTGTTTCTCTCTTCACCTGTTGATGGCCATCTGAGTTTGCTACCACCTTTTGGCTATTGTTAATATTTATGTATAAATAAAAAATACCAATTTAACTAGACTGGGGCAGCCCAAATGACACTTAGCATTTTAAATGTTTCCAGATAACTCTAATGTTCTTTAACGGTTAAGAAACACAGTCTGAGGCTGGGCAGTAGTGGCGCACGCCTTTAATCCCAGCACTTGGAAGGCAGAGGTAGGAGGATTTCTGAGCTGGAGGCAGCCTAGTCTACACAGTGAGTTCCAAGACAGCCATGGCTACACAGAGAAACCCTGTCTCAAAAATCCAAAAAAAAAAAAAAAAAAAAAAGAGTCAGACCAGGAGCTCAACAAAATGTATCAAAGAGATTTTATAAATATAAAGATACCTTAAAGAAAATTCAAAATAGATAAAAAGAAATTTAAATATTTATTTAGTTTCAACAGTACTTTATTTATTTAGTTTCAACAGTACTTTACTAACAAATCAAAGGTACTTAAATAAGTAGGAGTTTATTTAAGTAATAAGGTTTTTACAATCAATTAGTAAGTTAGACTATGTTGTGAAAACCATAAAGGACATAGAGAAAGGTTGAGAGTACCAAGATAAGTGCTGTATTCAAATCCCTTCTCTAGGGCTATTATATGCCAGATGAAAACCAGGTGAAGGAAACTGAAGCAGCAAGAAGGCATCACCTACAACCAGTGCTGAGACAGATGATGCACAGAAACCAATTGTCCAAATCCTGGCTCCACCAATCCCTGAAGCTAATCCCTGGTGGATTCAAAACACAATTATGAAATAAAAATCATTACACCAACAAAGGAAAAGGGCTCCAAAAGAAGGTACAAGAATCAGTTCACTTATTCACACGCTCAGGAGTTTCATAAAAATACTAAACAGAAAGCTACAACAGATACACAGAGGACCTAGAGCAGGCCCATTTAGGCCCTATGCTTGCTACTTCAGTCTCTGTGAGCTCATATGAGTTGGTTCAGTTAAGTTAGAGGGCCTTGCTCTCTGGTGTCCTCCATCCCCTCTGCCTCCTCTTCCACAGGGCTCCCTGAGCTTGAGGTGAGGAATTTAATTGAGATATCCCATTTAGAGCTGTGTATTGAAAAAGTCCCCAATAGCCAGGCGGTGGTGGCACACGCCTTTAATCCCAGCACTTGGAGGCAGAGGCAGGTGGATTTTCTGAGTTTGAGGCCAGCCTGGTCTACAGAGTGAGTTCCAGGACAGCCAGTGTTATACAGAGAAACCCTGTCTCGAAAAAACAAAACAAAAAAAAAAACAAAAACAAAAACAAAAAAGTCTCCAATAAATTTATAAAGAATTTACATCCAGGATATACGAAGGTCTCTCATACATAAATATCTTCTTTCAAAAAAGCAATTCCAAGCCAGGTGTATACCTTTAATCCCAGCACTTGGGAGCCAGAGGCAGGCAGATTTCTGAGTTCGAGGCCAACCTGGTCTACAAGAGTGAGTTCCAGGACAGCCAGGGCTATACAGAGAAATCCGGTCTCAAAAATACAAAAAAAAATCAATTCCAAACATTATATGAGAGAATTTTCAGGATAATTTAAGTCTCTGAATGTAATTTCATCTTCTTTTACATCTTCTTCCAGAGAAACCTTATATTTCTTCTACCACACATCTAACTTGAGTGGTTCTTAGTAATCTACTGAGGACAGTGATTGCCTGTGGCCGGCTTCAGTATTTGTGAATGCTAGTATGTTTCCAGTCACTCCTGAGGTCTAGTTTTCAGAGTTATGTGCCAGAATCCTTTGCCCTTGGTTCATCACAAAATCCAATCTTTTAGCCATAGGGTCTGTCAACAGCTTCGTTCAGATTCTCAGCTTCTTGGCCAATGCACTAAGCATTAGACAGCACCTGTAACTGAGCAACCCAGTTCTTCAGCACCCTGACTATGATGCTATCCCACTGCTTTCGGTGCTTTCAACTAGTCGTACTTTTTGTTTACTTCTGCTGGTTTTGGCAAAGGTTGGTTTGCAACAATTTATAATTGCCATCACAGTTTTTTAATTAAAATACACCCTACTCACGTTTCATAGAAAGATCTAGAATTGAACACATTCCAGTAGCAAGAAACATATATGCACCCAAACTCTGGGTTCTAAACAATACTGCCATTCTATGAGAAACAACAGATTTTGGGTTCCAAGATGGGAATGTACAAATCACACCAAGATATATATTGCACTAGAAAGCAAGGAAGCACTCAGAGACCATTAAGATTATGTTTAAAAGTGACAGAAACTCTTTAGCACCACTGACCAAACTTATATTTCAACATCACACAAAATAATGGTGAAAAGTGACTATGACATATAAAACATATTAAAATCTAATAAACTAAACAGACTAAAATGGAACTGGAGAGAAAAAGCATTTCATATCTCCGGAAAACATGTCAATTCCTTACTCTAAACATTAGTGATTAAAGAAAAAGCAATTGGGCATTTACTTCTCTTGCCCTTTCAGCACAAAGTATATCTCCAGGTAACCAAGCATGCCTAACTAACAAGAAGATCTTTATTGAGGACTGTCAGCTAACAACTAAGAAAGGAATGATGAAATTAGAAAAGAAATTACCAATCTGAAAACCATTAAAAAGCAGTTCAATTCAGAAAAGAGGTACAAACAGATACTAAGGAATTTTAAGAAAAAGTGTTAATGAGAAACTGCAGAGCCAATCCATGTAGCACCAAGGTAGCACCCCTCATGTTACCCTCTATTGCTAAGAGAAAAATTCCTTAGACCAATCAAATTGAGTGAGTTTATTAAAGTAAAACAAAATAAAACCTAGTCACAAATCAGGCAGCTCCCAGAACGAGAGCAAATTCTGAGAAATCTAACCAATATGATCAGATGGCATTTACAGAAAACAGAGGAGAGCCAGAAGCAATGCAGGTACTAGAGATTCTTAACAAGTCAACTAGTTACCACTTTGCTAGTTAACTGGATGCAGTATCCCTTACAATTAATCAAACTGTGATTAAATTTTATTGGTTTGGTAGATGGTAATGGGTCCAATTTAGATGTTCAATGCAACTCCATGCCCCCCACCTCCGTGCTACTTTATTGATAGCAGCAAAAGAAAAACTACATCATAGATACCTGGCTGGCATGACCTGAAAGTAGGTGACCAAAGTTACTAGCAACGTTATTAATGAGACAAGCAGCCAAATATAGTGGTACACGCAGGTAATATCAGCTCTTAGAAGAATCAACAATTCCAAGCCAGCCTGGGATACATGCTGTTTTAGTTTGGTTTCTATTGCTGTGATAAACATCATGACCAAAAGCAGCTTGGGGAAGAAAGGTGACATTCCAGCTTGCAGCTGTAATGCACCAGGAGAAGAAGGCAAGAGACCTAGAGGCAGGAACTGCAACAGAGACCATGGAGGACCACCCAGGACCACAGTCCAGGGATGGCACAGCCCAGAGAGCTAGGCCCTCCCACATCCATCATTACAACACCCCACAGACCTGCCTAAGGCAATTCCCAAATTGCGATTCCCTCCACCCAGATATGTCTAGGTTTGTGGGAAGATGACAGAACACACACCAAGAACCTCTCTACAAACAAAATGAAACTACTAAAAAAGCTAAGGGCAAGACACAGAACTTGCAGGATGATGAACAGCCAACTCTAAGTCTTTACTTTTACAATGTTACTTTTTTTAAATGCAGGGTTTAAATTTTTAAAATGAATGCATGGTAATGTCTCAGAAACTCTACAACACCTAGACTTTTCCCTAAAATCTTTGCTTTCTGAGCCACTCTCCAGTCTGGCATTGAATTCTTGCTTTCAGGAATATTCCTTCCCGGACTACCCAAGTAGCTGAACTGCAGGCCACACTGCATCTCTTAAAACCTTTTCTAATTAAGAACATTCATTCACCTGTTACATTGTGCTGGCTGGTATAAAATTGAACGTGTGGAACTTAAATGAGGCAAGCATACACTTTCACTTTAGAACATTATGTAGAGCATTTTGTGTTATTTGTATACTCTTCTTCTTGAAGATAAGGAAATTATTACTAGTATGTGGATTTAGCTTTGTCATCCATAAGTTGAGATAGTCTAAAGAAAACAGTCTTATGACTATTTAAATTTATGCCTGGTATGTACATTACTTGTTTGACATTTCTATTATTTTAAATAATAAATGTCATTGTTAAGAATGTGATGTCACTTTCTCCTCTAGTAGAGTACCCACCTTAAAAAAAAAAAAAATTGAACACGCACCAGAAAGTGGTAGAGTTAATGAACGAGACTGGCTTGGCGGCTACACTTCCATAACTGAACTAAAGGATTTGAAGGGCAAGTTTGAGTGCTGTAAAAACAGTGCTTCCCCAACGTCAGGGCACATTCTAACCACTGGGGATAGTCATAATTTAAAATCTGATTCAGTAGGTCTAGAATAGGACCCCACAAGTGCACTGTGCTGGGTGCTGCTACTGTTGGTGCGACTGCAGGTGGTCAGTAATAAGGCTGGGTGTGTAAAGAACGCACCTTCACTAGCACTCAAGCTTCACATCTTTTAATGGCCAACTACTGCAGTAGCACTCTTCCTACTTGACATGTGAGAAGTCACGGACAAGTTTCTCGAGATCAGAGAGCCGAGACGTCTAAAAGTAGGACTCAAACTTAGGCGGCTGACCATTGGCTCCTAAAATAACTCAACTTACAGGCAGATCTAAGAATTCAGAGTGGAAGCAGAACTATTTTCGGTAGCATTCTTATGGGTAGGGTGCTGACAGAACTACTGAGCTTCTGGAGGAAAGAGAAGTCGGGCTTCCCTGCACAGACAGATGAGCGAGAACCGGACCTGCCTGGCAGGTGCCTGGACCTTTTGGGGATCCGACCCGGTTCAACGCACACAACCTTCCGGTCTGGGGCACGTCCTCTGGGTGGTCTGCAGAACGGCGCGGGGGCGGGGCTTGCGCTGAGAAAGGTTCCGGGCAGCCCGTACCACCGCGCGCGGGGGAAGAGTGCTTCCTCGGGGCTCCGCCGTGTGGCGCCTCGAGCGCCTGGGGGCAAGGCCCAGGTGCTCCTAACGAGGCCCTACACTCCCGGGTCGGACGCCGAGCAGCCAAGGCGTGCTCTTCCTCACAGCCCAATCCTAAACTCTTCCCTCCGCCCCGCGGCGGAGTGGAAAGCCCCGGAAATGGGGGCCAGCCTGAGAGCGCAGCTGGCTGTTCCCACCTCTGCTGCCCAGTGCGTAGCTTCCCCGGTCGCTGGCCCTTACCAGCTCTTTAGGAGGCTTCTCCTGGGTTTTTCCAAACAGTCCCATGATGAACTGAACTCCTCTTACCCCTTCCGACTTTCCGTTCCCTGCGCCCAGGCAGGTCACGGGCAGCCGCCTGGGCGGGGCTGCGAGGAAGGGAATCAGACGCCCGGAGAAGGGCGCGGCGGCAGCAGGGGTAGTACGCACGCGCGCGGCGCAGGCGCACAGCTAAGTTGGGTGGGGTTCTACTGTCCGGATGACTTCATTGCGCTGTATAAGGGAGGTTAAGTGAAGTATAGAAGAAACTCTTAAGATATTTATTGCCTGCACCCAAAACCTGTCAGCTAGTCCAGAAATATGTATCTCAATGCTGTCACGCATATTTACAACCACTTCCCAGATATTTGTGTCCCGGACTCATCTCACAGACTGCAAATCTACACACCTGCTCGAAAACTTGACTATCGCCTTCTTTCCCCTTTTTAGGAAGTCTTAAAAGTTCTAGCAGTGATCTTATGCTGACGCCATAGAAAAAGAGATTGATTCAACTGTGACATTTGTTTCGCTTGTAAGATTAAGGTTAAACAGACCTGCGCGAGTCCGCTGAAACTAATTTGTTGTTTGTTGTTTTGCTTTTTATTTTTCGAGACAGGGTTTCTCTGTATAGCTGTGGCTGTCCTGGAACTCACTCTGTAGATCAGGCTGACCTTGAACTCAGATATCCACCTACCTCTGCCTACCAAGTGCTGGGATCAAAGGCACGCGCCACCACTGCCCAGCTGAAACTAACTTTTAAAGAAGAGATAACAAAAGATTCCAGCAGGGCAGTAGTAGTGCACGCCTTTAATCCCAGCACTTGGGAGGCAGAGGCAGGCAGATTTCTGAGTTCCAGGCCAGCCTGGTCTACAGAGTGAGTTCCAGGATAGCCAAGACTACACCGAGAAACCACAGCTCGAAAAAACCAAACAAACAAATAAATATTCTCTAACGGAACGGAGTCGATCTGGGTCCATTGAGTATTTCCTCTGGGAAGGAACCAGTTAGTGTATTTTACAGTTAAGTGTGCATATGTTCTGGCTTTTGTATCATAGCTTTCTATAAATTGTAATATGGTCAATGGCTGGGTGGAGAGGAAATCAGACTCCTCCTATTTTTCTTTATCATTTTTTAAAAATTTATTGTTTGAGAATTTCATACATGAATGTAATGTGTTGTCCACATCCATTGCTCTGACTCCTTCCTTGTCCTTTACTGATTTTTGTTTCCTAATTTCTTTTAAAATACAAAGGAACTAAAAAGGCATGTTTATGGTCCCAGCTCCGATCTACTTTGTCCATTTTAATTTACACTTTCACCCGAATGGGCACTAGATACCAACCTGAAGCTTTCTGTGCCTAGTTGTGCTGCCTCTTCAGGTGGATGTTGAATTCTTTCTGAACTTGGACCTTCCTTGTGTTTTGTCAGTGATCCATTGGTTTATTCTGAATTGGTTAGATACCCTGTTATTTTGTTCTCAGTGCATGCAGATGGAGGATTTGTTTACTTTTGTTTGCTTTCAGAGCATTTGTTTATTTGCTACCAAGTCAGCCCTTTCCTCCTGCCATTCCAACGACTAATTCTACTTGCTTATAGCAAACTTGCCTCTTTTAATTTAGAAAGTCTATCAATGCCTGATCATAAAGACACTACAGATATGAGGTATTTGTTCTCATATCTGGGTACTCTAGCAAAACAAAAGGAGGGTCAGAAGAATTTCCCCAGCACAAGCAGTAGCCTCAAAGAGAAGCCCAAGACAACAAGTCCCAACTCTGATTAAAAGCTCAGTTGGGAAGACCCACATAGGGAATGACCACATTGTCTTCAGCCCCTCTATGTTCCATTAAATTTACAGGATAAATCTGAGTCATTGTTATAGAGAATGTCTTATGCATTGTGTGAATGCATCACCTGTCAATTTAAAAAGAAAAAGAAAAAAGAAAAAAACTATGGCATATAGGAAAGGGTAGGATAGACCATGGGACATCCTGGAGGCAGAAAGAATTCTGGGATAGAGCCAGACAGGGGACATTTACCTGGGAAGATGTGGACAAACTGGCTCATAGTACCTGAGCACAGGTAACCAGCTACATGGCAGAATATATGTTAAAATAATTAGATTATTTTAAGTTATGATCTGGTCAGAAAAGAGCCTAGCTATATGGCCAAGGCATGTGTAAATATATTTTGAGTCTGAGTCTTATTTCTGGGCATATGGAGCTGGGAGGAAGAACCGAATCTAACTTCTACACACTGATAACTTCTACACACTGTGGAAGAAGTGACATCAGCTATTATTATAATTGATGCAGAAATCTCATCCAAAATACAGACCTATCCACCTAGCATAAAGAATTATAAGTTTCAGGGAAGAAAAAAATACACTAAAATGAAAAACAGAAATTAGAAGAAAGAGGAAATATTTTGTTAAAAGCTGCCATTTGGTACTCTAGGATGTTTCTGTTTGAGTATTACATCAATTTATATCAATTATTTTAAAAACTGAGGAACGAGAGAACGTGTGATAGTCTCTCCTGATTTCACAGTCAACTAGAAATTCTAGGCAATAGAACTAAACACAGACAGACTACACTAAGAAAGTTTAGGAGCATCTAAGAAAAGGAAAGATGGGATCCTAAATGTAAGAGATTCATAGCAGAGCTTCGGGAAGCTGTCAAAATTGTAGAGCAAATAAAGGACACGAAATTAGTGAGAAAAATATTTATACAATGTGTCAAACCTTCTTAGCCTTTGAATACTTTCACAATTTTCTCATTTAATATAACTGAAATGTGTAAATCTGGTTTCTAAACTGGAAAAAAATTATATTAAATCTTACCTACCCTCCAAACTCTCATTTTTAGCCCATTAAATATTTTATGTTTATATATAATGGTAGTGTATGTGTGTGTGTGTGTGTGTGTGTGTGTGTGTGTATTCTGTGTCTCCTTTAGTTGTCTACATAAGTTTCAGCAATGTCAATATTTATAGCTATATGAGTATATAAGAAAATATATAATAATTTAATTATTTCCCTGCTGTATGACATTATTTCCATTTTTACCTGACTAAATATTGTTCAAATGTAGAAACTGCTAAAATCTTAAGATATACTACCTTTTCTTCCAGGACTTTGACATAGTATCACCATTATAGATTTATCTGGAATAAATCTGGAGGCTTGCCTGGAACTCACAGAGGGTGGCCTGTCTCTGCCTTCTCATTACTTGGATTAAACACTGCTTGAACTAACTTTTTTGAGTTCTGTATATATTCTTGTGTACAAATGTCAAAGATTTTTTTTCCCATTGTGTAGACTGTGTCTTCAGTCTGTATTTCCTATGTTATACAAAACCTTTTTCAGTTCATGCAATTTCATTTGTCAGTTATTGCAATTATTCCCTGGATGGTTGGAGTACTTTTCCGAAGGATTTTCTGGATGTTTTGAAGTGTTCTTTCTATGTTTTCTCTAAACCTTTGTAGTCTTCTAATAACGTCCTTGATCCATTTTGGATTAAATTTTGTGCAAGGCAAGAGATAGGGATCTATTTTTATTCTTCAGCTTGTAGCTCTCCAGTTTCTTAGTATCTTTGTTAATAAAGCTTGTTCTTTTAACAAAGCATACTCTGTGCTCCAGATAACTGTAGTTGTGTGTCTGAGCATCTTTCTGGGTTTTCTATCGAAGCCCATTGCTCTATGTGCCTGTTTTTGTTCCAGTGTGAGGCTGCTTTTATTGCTATGTATCTATATTGTGATTTGAAATCTGATAGGAGACATCTCTAGCTTTGCTATTTTTATTCAGAATAGCCTTAACTAATTCTATGTCCATATGATGTTGTGTTAATGGGAAAATAAACTGAGTAGTTTTAGGAGGTCCCTGAAACCGACCAGATTCACTAAACCCCTCCTTACCAGAGAAAGCAGTAAAAGCAACAAAGAAGACTTTTAGACAAGCCAAGCTGTAGAGAAAATCCTCAGGCCAGACTAACTGCCTGGAAGAAGTAGAAACCATTTAAGCAGCCAAGAGGAAGTTTAAACAAACTCAGGCATCTGGAAAGGAACTGTCCAACCTGCACAGTGTGTTCCAGCTTTGTGAGCTATCACCAATGCTGGGATGGGCTCTGGCAATGCAGCTGTCTTTGAGTTATTTCTGCTCCTATAAGTAACTTCTCACCCATACTCTTGTAAGTAACTCCAATAAAAATCTGGCTCACCAAGATGGACTTTGGTGGTTGGCTTAGTTAGGGTTCTACTGGTGTGAACAGACACCATGACCAAGGCAACTCTCACAAGGACAACGTTTAGTTGGGACTGGCTTACAGGTTCAGAGGTTCAGTCCATTATCATCACAGTAGGAGCACAGCAGCACCTAGGCAAGCGGGGTATAGGAGGAGCTAAGAGTTCTACATCTTCATCCTAAGGCCAATGGGAGAAGACAGGTTCCCAGATGGTTAGGAGAAGGGTCTCATTGCCCACTCCCACAGTGACACACTCCCTCCAACATGGCCCATACCTACTCTAACAAGGCCTCTTCTCCTAAAGTGCCACTCACTGGGCCAAGCATATTCAAATCATCACAGTGGTATTTGTACTTTGGTCTGTCAAAGGCAGCCGGATGGAGGCAAGTAGATGTGTGCGTTTTATCTCCCCAGGAAATGTCTTGTCACATAACATGAATTTTAGGATTGTTTTTCCTAGTTCTTTTAACAATATCATTGTAACTTTGATAGGAATTGAATTGATCATTTGAACTAACAGCCATTTCACAATAATAATTTTTGTGAACTCGCCGAGCAGTGGTGGCACACGCCTTTAATCCCAGCACTTGGGAGGCAGAGGCAGGCAGATTTCTGAGTTTGAGGCCAGCCTGGTCTACAGAGTGAGTTCCAGGACAGCCAGGTCTACAGAGTGAGTTCCAGGACAGACAGAGAAACCATGTCTCCAATCAATCAATCAATCAATCAATCAATAATTTTGTGGACTCATGAGCATGAAAGTCTTTCCATCTTTGATTTCTCTGAAAAGATCAGTAACATCATGAGATATTCCAAGATCAAGTTCTCAGCACAAAGGTTTATTTGCCTCAGAGGAACAAACACCATGGAATAAGCAACAAAGAAAGGAGATATAGGATAAGGGAGAAGGGGAAGGGGTATTTGTCTCAGAGGACAAAGGACTGCCTCTGGATAGAGAGGAGACAGATGTAACACATAGGAAAATGGCAGTGTACAAAGGGAAAACCCTGTGTTAGGATGAATTGCTTTGTTTTGATTGGGTGTGTTAATTAGGTGAGCCAAAGGGAGTTTTTGATTTCTGGACTTCAATACTTTGATAACTGGACCTTGGCATTTAATCTCAGGACAAGGAAGTGGCCAAGTAAGGGAGTAGACCTTGGAGGCTAGCTTGAGGAATGTAGTCTGACCATTTTTAGCAAAGAAGAGGAAATGGGGGAAGGGCAAGGTCTGCCAGAGCCATGCTTGCCTTGCTCAGGCTGGCTAGATCTCTCTCACTGTCCTTTGATTTCCCTTTTCAGGGTGTTAAATTTCTGTTGCAGAGGTCTTTTATCTCCTTGGATAGTGTCTTGGTTGTTGTTCTATTACTGTAATAAGACATCATGACTAAGGCAACTTTTGGAAGAAACCATTTAATTGGGGGGAGGGGGGTTGCTTACAGTTTCAGGTTAGTCTATGTCCATTGTGGTGGGGAGCATGGTAGCACACAGACAGGCATGGTGCTGGAGTGGTACCTGAGTGCTCACATCTAATCTGCAAGTTATAGGCAGAGGATGAACTAGATTGGACCTGCTGTAGACTTTTGAAACCTCAAAGTCTATCCCAGTGACACACCTCCTCTAACAAGGCCACACCTCTTAATCCTTCCCAAACAGTTCCACTAACTGGGGGCCAAGCATTCAAACATACAAGCCTATGGAGATCATTCTCATTCCAACCACCACAGTTAGGTTTATTTCTAGGTGTTTGTCTCTTATTTTTCTTAAGCTACTGTGATTTGAAACTTTTCCCCTAAGATATTTCTTAGCATGATCACTACTGTTGTAGAGAAGAGCTACTTGGTTTTGTGGATGTTAACTTTGTATCCTTCTGCATTTCTGAAAATGTTAACCAGATATAAAGGTTTTCTAGCAGTCTTTACAGTTTTTTTAAAGATTTATTTATTATTATACATGCATACACTGTAGCTGTCTTCAGACACACTAGAAGAGGGCGTCAGATCGCATTACGGGTGGTTGTGAGCCACCATGTGGTTGCTGGGATTTGAACTCAGGACCTTCAGAAGAGCAGTCAGTGCTCTTACCCGCTGAGCCATCTTGCCAGCCCGTCTTTACAGTTTTTAAGTATAAGATGCTATCATCAGCAAATAGGGATAATTTGACCTTTTTCTTACTTTTGTCCCTCTTGTTGCTTTCTCCTGCTTATTGTTCCTCCCAAGTCTTCAAGCACTACCATATGGAATAAGAGCACAGAAAATACTCCCTGTGCTGCTGGGCTTAGTGTACTTTCCTTCACCTTTCTCCCATTTGTATAACACTGGCTACAGGTTTCATATTTAGCCTTCATTATAGTCCTCATTTCCTCAGGACTTTTATTATGAAGAGACACTAACCTTTGCCAAAGGCATTCTCTACATCAATTGAGATGACCATGTAACCTCTAACCTTGAGTCTATTTATGTGCTCTATTACACTGGCTGAAGGGCACAGGTTGAAATTTTCTTGTATCCCTGGAATAAAACCAACTTGATCATGGCATATAAACTTTTAAATGTGCTGTTGAATATGTGGCTTGTATAAAAAACATAAAAACCTGATATTTTAATTATAAGCTGTAAGCCTAGATTCCATGTAAGCCTAGGTTCTATGCTATTCTTACAGGAGGTGGCCACTTCAGTCTCCATATTCCCTGCTAGTAGGAATCTCAGTCATTTAGGGTCACTTCCATAGACTCTCCCAGGTTCTCCCCCATCCGAGGCTTTCAACTAGTCCCAGAGATGGACACCTCACCGATCCAATTTCCATTCTCACTCCCAACCCTCTCCCGGGCTCCCTCCCCATACCTGATCCCTATCACCATCCCCATTTCCCTCTTCACCCCCTTTCCCACCCAGTTCCCTCTTTCCATCCATTTCTGATGATATTTTGCTTCCCCTTCTGAGTAAAATTCACACATTCTCCTTTGGGCCCTCCTTATTATCCTGAGTTGTTGGGATTATGGGCCAGGACCAGACTATGCATTCTCTCTCTGTCTCTCTGTCTCTGTCTCTGTCTCTGTCTCTGTCTCTCTCTCTCTCTCTCTCTCTCTCTCTCTCTCTCTCTCTCTCTCTCTGTGTGTGTGTGTGTGTGTGTGTGTGTGTGTGTGTGTGTGTGTGTGTGTTGAGTCAGGGCCTCTCTATACAAGTCTGACTGTCCTGGAGCTCACTATGTAGACTAGGCTGACCTGGAACTTACAGAGCTCTGTTGTCTGCCTGCCTTTCCCTGTACTCACTCACTGCCTTGTGTGGCTGTCTCTCTGTCACTCTAACAGTGTCTCCAGGCTTCCACCTTACAATTGTCCCTTGTTTTCAGGTCTTCAACAATAGGATTCCTTTCAAGAAGGAAACTGAGAGTGACAAAGTGGATGTCTGGCCTGCCACAAAGAACTCACTATCACAAGTCTCCCACTCGATTGAAGACTTAAGTCAACACACTTGTCCTGTAGCTTAGACTGCCAATCTGTATAAGCACCTTGGACTGACTGCGTGCTGGGAACTCCCTGCCAGTCCGTTGTCACCAGGGCTGCCTAGTCCACCTTTTGGCTATTGCTTCAGTTTCTCTTTGCATAGAAGCTGAGGCTGAATCCACCACTGGATCCAGATGTTTTCCCCCATTTTTTACAGCAGTCTTTATATTTCTATGTACTTTTCTTTCATCCTTTTTGTTTTTGTTTTTCAAGACAGGGTGTCTCTGTATAGCTCTGGCTGTCCTGGAACTCACTCTGTAGACCAGGCTGGCCTCGAACTCAGAAATCCGCCTGCCTCTGCCTCCCAAGTGCTGGGATTAAAGGCGTGTGCCACCACGGCCTGCTTTCATCTTTTTCTTTTTCTTTTTTTTTTTCTTGGTTTTTCGAGACAGGGTTTCTCTGTATAGCCCTGGCTGTCCTGGAGCTCTTTCATCCTTTTCTTGATAGCCAATGTTCTTCTCTTTCTTTTTGGAATAATTTGTCCTTTCTCACTCAGATTCTACTCACAGAATCACTTGGGTGTAGTTTCTAATCTGCTATATCACCCTAGAAGTCTGTAAAATACTATTTACAATTTTAATTTTCCCTGTCTACTAGTCTTTTTGCTTGTGTGTTGGCCACTTGAACTTCTTTAATAAACTGCCTCTTCATATCCATCCATTTCTGTTGAATTGCCTTCCTCATTACCTTCTTTCCCTCTTTGTATTTTTAATGAGAAGGGTGTGAATTTTAAAAATTAGCTCCACGGGGCTGGAGAGATGGTTCAGCAGTTAAGCGCACTGGCTGCTCTTCCAAAGAACCTGGATTCAATTTACAACACCCAGATGATAGCTCCATTTATAACTCCAGTTCCAGTCCTATGCCCTTTTCTGGCCTCCATGGGCATCAGACACGCATGTGGTGCACAGATATGCATGCAAACAAAACACCCATATACATGAAAGAAAAACAAGTCAACCCTTAAGTAAAATGAAACCTGAGGAAATGTTTCATTTTTTTTCAATTCCAAATTTATTTATTTTGTGTGTATGTTTAGGCATGTGCATGCCACTGTACATGTGTGGAAGTCAGAGGACAACTAGCAAGAGTTGGTTCTCTTCCTTTCTTCATGTGAGACCTGGTGGTTGAATCAGGCTCCAAGGCTTGGAGGCAAGTGCCTTTACCTGCTGAGCCTTTTCACCAGCCCATAAACTCTTCTTCTTTTGAGACAGCATCTCACTAGGTAGCTCTGGCTAACCTGGAACTTGCAAACTAACAGAGTTCTGCCTGCCTCTGCCACCCTAGTGTTTGGATTAAAGGTGAGCATTACCACATCCGTTAAAAAACAAACAAACAGCCCTTCTGTTTTTCAAGAATAAGCCTTTTTTTTTATTTTATTTTTTTTTTTTTGGTTTTTTTGTGACAGGGTTTCTGTGTGTAGTCCTGTCTATCCTAGAACTCACTCTGTAGACCAGGCTGGCCTTGAACTCAGAAATCTGCCTGCCTCTGCCTCCCAAGTGCTGGGATTAAAGGCGTGTGCCACCACCCCACCCCCACCCCCACCCCCACCCCCCCCCCCGCTCCATTTTCTTAAATAAAAAACAAACAAACAAAGCAAAACAAAAAACCCATTAAACCACCAGGCAGTGGGCTTCAGAAAAATTATAGTGCCCCCCCAAAAAAAACCTCATATAACCTAGTGAGGAAAAGTATTAAGCAGCCACAGTAAACAAAATGTGCAAAATTCTACATTTTTTTTAACCATAAGACCCATAAGAACTTGAAAATTGGGGCCAGCAAGATGGCTCAGTGGGCACTTGCTGCCAGGTCTGATAACCTGAGTTCAATCCCCATGATCCACATGCTAGGAGAGACCCTTTTACTGCCAGCTGTCCTCTGCTCTCCACACTTACATGATAATGTATGTGTGTGTGAGAGAGCACATACATGCTAAATATAAACCGAGAACAAAAGAACTCAGTACCTATTCCTGGGCAGTTGATGAGACCTACTGCCTTAGCTATCAGAGTGAGGTAGAGCATCCCAGCAAAAGGAACAGCTTTCCACATTTCTGACATTTCAAATCCTAAAGCCACATTACTGCTGGTCATCAGATCAAGAACAGAGAGTTTAGAAGAGGGTTGAATTTAGAATTTGGCTCTTGGTGGACTGGAAAGACCACAAGACTGATGGAGCCATGAGCATACATACCAACGTGGCTGCTCCTTGGCAACTGGAAGCAACTGTGAAGGTTGCTCAGGGTCTTGGGGTTCACTCTCAGTAACACGCACTCCCTGCTCATGCCCTGGTGTCGTTTCCATCCTTAGCTATGGCTGTGGCTGTAGTTTGTCTGTTTGCCCTTCTTACAAGAGAAGAACTTCAGGAAGCATGCCAGGTTTCCTTCCTGCTAAGACTCACAGCTGAGGGGGTGGGAGGAACTAAGTGAGCAGACATTGGAGCTCTTTCCTCCAACTAAGCACAGCAGGCGTTTAACAAGATCTCACTCCCCTGCCATATGTCCATGCAGACATTCTGTCACACACTATTTCAAAGCCTTTATATGCACTTTCCTCTTGATCCCTGAAAATACCATAAATAGTTGAGTAAGATTCAAGCGACATTTCAAGGCCTGTGCTTTTAATCCTTCTCTGAATTAACGTGGACACGGAGACAAGGCAAAGTGAAAAGAGCCATTTCCCTCTGCTCCCCAGTCTGGCTTTGCACAGACTCTAAGATCTTCATCCTTAGCAGCCACAGTCTTCCTGTTCATGAAGCAAACGTGTTTGTTTGTTTGTTTGTTTGTTTTTAAAGATTTATTTATTTATTTTATGTGTATGAGTACACTGTAGCTGTACAGATGGCTGTGAGCCACCATGTGGCTGCTGGGAATTGAACTCTAGACAGCCCCATTCCCTCCGGCTCTGGCATAATTCACTGTAGCTGTCTTCAGATGCACCAGAAGAGGGTGTCCGATCTCATTACGGGTGGTTGTGAGCCACCATGTGGTTGCTGGGATCTGAACTCAGGGCCTTCAGAAAAGCAGTCAGTGTTCTTACCCGCACAGCCATCTTGCCAGCCCCGAAGCAAACTGTTAAATGAAATGCTTTGGACAAGAAAACTACAGTCCAACTGCTAAGAGGAATTTTTATGTAATAAAAAACCAAAATATACCTTGCAGATAGATTTCATTTTAATGTATGTTGAATATAAGCAAACCTTAGGAAATGGAATATTCTTAGATGACATACAATAATTTTGAAATAAATTTATCTTTTTTTTTTTTTTTTTTTGGTTTTCTCTGTATAGCTCTGGCTGTCCTGGAACTCACTCTGTAGACCAGGCTGGCCTCGAACTCAGAAATCCACCTGCCTCTTCCTCCCAAGTGCTGGGATCAAAGGCGTGAGCCACCACTGCCCGGCTGAAATACATTTATCTTTGTTTCTTAAATTTTTTTTACATTTATTTATTCACTTATTTATTTAAGTGTGTGTGTGTGTGTGTGTGTGTGTGTGTGTGTGTGTGTATGCACGTGGGAGGCGAGAGCCTGTATGGTGCCATGCAAGTGGAAACTTGGAGGATAATTGTCAGGAGTCAGTTCTTTTCTTCCAGCATGTAGATTCTGGGCACGAACATGGTCACTAGTCTTGGCAGCAAGCATCTTTATCCAATGAGCCCATCTCATCAGGCTCCAAATTATTTCTGAGGAATCTTCAGGTCTAAAGGTGTTCTTATCCATAGCTTGTGTCTCAAGAGAAAGCAGAATAGAGCTGGAGGCATCTCCTGAGCATCTTGAACCACCGCCACCAATCTTATAAGATCTTTACAAAACTATTTTTAATGTACTTCTGATTGGCATACAAGGCTATAGTTCAATGCAACATTTTCAAACTGGATTTGTTTTTGTTGTCTCTTTTCTCCATCCCTCAGACCGTTACCCCACAGGTCTTCTCTCCCTCTCCCTTTGCCCCCCCCCCACCTTTGTCCCTTCCTATGGTCTCCTACTTAATTTCTTAGTCCACACCAACTAGTTTTTTTTAAAGATTTATTTATTTATTTTATGTATGAGTACACTGTAGCTGTACAGATGGTTGTGAGCCTTCATGTGGTTGTTGGGAATTGAATTTAGGATCTCTGCTCGCTCTAGCCATCCCGGACGCTTGCTCCAGTCAACCTTTCTTGCTCCATCCCTGCTGGCTTAGATCCAAAGATTTATTTATTATTATAAATAAGTACAATGTTGCTGTCTTCAGACATACCAGAAGAGGGCCTCAGATCTCATTATGGGTGGTTGTGAGCTACCATGTGGTTGCTGGGATTTGAACTCAGGACCTTTGGAAGAGCAATCAGTGCTCTTACCTGCTAAGCCATCTTGCCAGCCCCCACACCAACTTTTATATACACATAAACATGAAAAGTTAGGATCTGCACATGAGAAAGAACATGATTTTTTTTTCTTCCTTAGTCACATTTAATATACCTTCCAGACCCATTCATTTCCCTGCAAGTTTTATAATTTTATTTTCTACAGTTGAGTATAATTCTGTATATAGATACAGGAATATATATGTATATATTGCATTTTAACTATCTATTCTATTGGTGAACATAATAGGCTGAATCCATTTCCTTGCTATTGTGAATAGAGTAGTAATAAATATGAGTGTACAAGTGTCCCTGGGTAAGATATGGAACCTTTTGCACCTCTGCCCAGGAGGACTTAGCTAGGTCACATGGTACTTCTATTTTCAATTGTTTGAGAAAAACTGATCTCCATAATGATTGTACTAGCTTGCACTCCTACCAGCAATGAATGAGAAAAGCTTCTCTTTCTCCAAATCCTCACCAACATTTGTTGTTACTTTCTCTTTTTCTGTTTTGGCTTTTTTGAAACAAGGTCTCACTGTGTCCCCCTGGCTATCCTAGACTGACTTTGTAAACAAGGCTGGCTTCAAACTCCCAGACATCCACCTGTATCTGCCTCCCAAGGGCTGAGATTAAAGATCTGCTCCATCCCTGCCTATATTTTATTAATTAACTAATTAATTAATTAATTAATTTTGGTTTTTTCAAGACAGGGTTTCTCTGTGTAGCCCCAGCTGTCCTGGAACTCACTCTGTAGACCAGACTGGCCTCGAACTCAGAAATCCGCCTGCCTCTGCCTCCCAAGTACTGGGATTAAAGGCGTGTGCCACCACCGCCCAGCACCTGCCTATTTTTAAAAATATTTTTATTTATTATTGTGTATATAGATGTTCTGCCTGGATGTATGTCTGTGTACTATGCCCTGTGGCGGCCAGAGAGGATGCCAGATCCTCTAGGAACTGGAATTTCTTTTTTTTTTTTTTTATTTATATTAGCTATTTTCTTTATTTACATGTAAATTTTTCCTTTCCCAGGTTCCCCTCCAAAAAACAAACAAACAAAAACAACAAGAACAAACCCCTGTTGCCTTCCCCCCTCCCCATGCCTGCCACCCCACCCTCTCCTACTTATTGGCCCTGGCATTCCCCTACACTGGGGCACAAAACCTTCACAAGGCCAAGGTCCTTTCCTCCTATTGATGATCGAATTTGCAATCCTCTACTCTATACACATGCTGCCAGAACATTCAGTCCCACCCTGTATAGTCCTTGATTGGTGGTTGGGTCCCTGGGAGCTCTGAGAGTACTAGTTAGTAATTGTTAGGAACTGGAATTTCAGATGATTGTAAGCCACCACAAGGGCACTGGTCCTCAGGAAGAACATCCAGTGCTCTTAAGCATCTCTTTGGCCCCATTATTTGCTTTCTTGATATTAGCTATTCTGAGGTGAGATGAAATCTTGGTGTAGTTTTAATTTGTACTAAGCATGATAACAATTTTTAAAAAAATTAGTGGCATTTACATTTTTTTTGAGAACTGCCTATTCATTAGCCCATTTTTAATTGTTGGTTTCATTCTTGGTGTCCCATTTGTACAATTCCTTTTATATTCTATATGCCAACTCCTTATCTGAAAAGGTTATTTTCTCATTCTGTAGGCTACTAGTTCTATTGATGTCCTTTGCCATGCAGAAACTTGAACTTCATGCAGTCCTTGGGTTCTTAGAATTATGTTAGTTCTGACCAGTCCTTATAACTTGAAGGGTTTCTTGTTTTACCTCTAGCAGGTTGCAGAGTTTCACAGGGTTTTGGTTGTTGGTTGGTTGTTTTTGTTTTGTGATTCTATTTTGTTTTTGTTTTTGTTTTTAATTTTTAAGATTTATTTATTGTTATATGCAAGTACACTCATTGTAGCTGTCTTCAGACATACCAGAAGAGGGCATCAGATCTCATTATGGATGGTTGTGAGCCACCATGTGGTTGCTGGGATTTGAATTTAAGACCTTTGGAAGAGCAGTCAGTGCTCTTAACCGCTGAGCCATCTCACCAGCAATTCTATTTTGTTTTGAGACATGGTTTTTATGTGTAGCTTTGGCTGTCCTGGAACTTGCTCTGTAGACCAGACTGGCCTCCAACTAAAAAAGATCTGCCTGCTTCTGTCTCCTAAGTGCTGGGATTAAAGAGTTTCATGGGTTGTTTTTTTTTTTTTTTGGTTTGGTTGGTTTTTTTCGAGACAGGGTTCTCTGTGTAGCCCTGGCTGTCCTGGAACTCACTCTGTAGACCAGGCTGACCTCGAACTCAGAAATCCGCCTGCCTCTGCCTCTCAAGTGCTGGGATTAAAGGTGTGTGCCACCACTGCCGGAGAGTTTTGTGTTTTAAACTAAAGTCCTTGAACAATTTTAAATGGCTTTGGTGCAGGGTGAGAGATGTGGATCTAATTCCGTTCTTCTGCAGGCAGATATTTGATTTGGCCACTATATGATGAATAATCTGTGTTTCAACATATGGTTTTGATGCCTTTCTTAAAATGTAGGTGGCCTTAGCTACGTGGGCTTATTTCTTGGCCCACTATTCTATTGGTCTACATGTCTGGTTTTTTGTGCTCGTGCTGACTTAGTCAGGGTCACTATGGCTGTGATCAAACACCCTGAGCAAAGCAAGTTGAGGAGGACACGGTTTACTTGGCTTATGCTTCACTATCACTGTTCATTATCGAAGGAAATCAGGACAGGATCTAAAAACGTGGCAGGAACCTGCAGGCAGAGCGGTGGTGGCGCACGCCTTTAATCCCAGCACTTGGGAGGCAGAGGCAGGGGGATTTCTGAGTTCGAGGCCAGCCTGGTCTACAGAGTGAGTTCCAGGGCAGCCAGGGCTACACAGAGAAACCCTGTCTCGAAAAACCTTGCTTGCTTGCTCCACAGGGCTTGCTCAGACTGCTTTCTTATAGAACTCAGGACCACCAGTCCAAAAATAGCACCACCCACAATAGGCTGGGCCTTCCCCATCAATCACTAGTTAAGAAAATGTCCTATAGGCTTGCTTTCAGCCCAATCGTTATGGAGACATTTTCTTTTCTTTTTTCTTTTTTTTTTTTTTCAACTTTTAACTGATTCTTTGTGAATTTCACATCATGTACCCCAACGTCACTCATCTTCTGGTTCTCATGCATCTGCTCCCAAATAGAACACAAACAAATAACAAAAACAAAAAAACAAAGCATAGAAAACATCTCCTCATGGAAGCTGTAGTGTGTCACAGTGTGTCTCATAGTATACCCTCTGTCCACACATCTTCATTTGCAAATGTCCATTGCAAATAGTCATGGGTCTGGTTTGAGATCTCTGGCTTCTATGACACCATCAACAACGGATCTTCATCGGGACTTCCCCCATTTATCCTGTTGTTACTGTGTCAGGGAAATACTGCAGTTCTGGATTGTCAGGATTGGCCCTTTCACATACCCTGGATTTGGGCCTGAGTGGCAGCTAAACTGGTCAGATCTCCAGCTCTCCTTTATCCACACCACCAGACGGTGGGAGGCTCTCCAGCACTGCTCCAGCTAGGCCACCCAATGCCACATCATCAGGAGGCAGGGTCAGCTCTTCAATCTGCCTTACCCACACCCACGCCTCCAGAGCCAGCTCCACTTTGATGCCCAGTCAAGGCACAAGGCCCATTCTCCAAAGTGCTGCTGCCAGCCAAGGGCTGAGCCAGCTCTCCTGTTCTCATACCTGTGGGGCTGGCTTGCTCAGGCGTTCACTGTCAGGGCCAACTCCACTGTGTTGCTCAGGTGAATGGCAGGGTCTGTTCTCTGGCAGGGCTTGCTACCTCTGATGTGAAGCAGGGATAGCTCTCTTGCTCTCATGACTGTGGGGTCAGCTTTCCTGACTACCACAGGTGGTGAGGGGTGAGGTGGGAGAAGATATCACACTACACTCACACAACCTCAAAGCAGATGAGTGGTGGGGCCAGCTCTTCCTTGGTCTCATCCTGGGGACTGGTTCACCCATATCCTCTCCATCAGGGCCAGCTCCACTGTGCTGCCCAGGTAAGGGGAGAGCCTGCTCTCCAAAGTGCTGCAGTCTGTGAAGGCAGGGCCAGCTCACCTGCTGACCCCCAGAGTCAGTTCTCCCAATTGCCTCAGGGGGAAAAGGGTAAGGGACAGAGGGCTTCCCCATGTACCCAGGCCACCTCATTGCAGATGAGTTGCAGGGCCAGCTCTACTATGCTCACACCCCCAGTGCTGGCTCATCTATGTCCCTGCCACTAGAGCCAGATGACTGACAGGGCCTCCTCTCCTATTCTCATGACCCCTGAGGCCAGCTCTCCTGACTGCTGCGAGTAACAAAGGGTGAGGGCATCGCCTCTGCACCTGCACCACCTCAACTGCATCGGAGTGGAGGGGCCAGCTGAGGCATCTAAGGCCAACTCGGCTGCGCTATCCAGGAGAGGTACATGACATGCTCTCCCAAGTGCTGCAGGCACCGAGAGGCAGGGCCCATTCTCCCAAATGCTTCAGCTGGCGAGGGGCAGGGCCAGCTCTCCAGCTCTCATGACCTCTGGGCCAGCTTTCCCAACTGCCAGAGGTAGGGGTTTGGATGGAGGCATTTTCTTATGGTTCCCTCCTCTCAGATGACTTTAGCTTGTGTCAAGTTGACATGAAACTGTCCAGCATAACTGTCACAGTGTCCTTGTCACTATAGTTCTTTTGTATAATTTGAGGTCAAATATTATATTGCCTCTAATAGTATTCTTTCTGCTTAGGATTTACTTGACTATATATAGACTTTTGTGTTTCCATATGAATTTTTTGATTTTTTTTTATAGTTTTGTGAAGAATTTAATTGGAATTTTTGCTGCATTTCATCAACTTTGTGGATGACTTTTGGTAAATATCCAAAAATATTTTATAAAAATATTATTTATTATATAAATATTAATATTTTCTAAATATTAATTCTGCCAACCTGAGAGTACAGGAATTCCATCATCTAGTACCTTCTTTAATTTCTTTTTTTTTTCAGTGATAATAAGCCTTTCTTATGACTTTCTGTTATTTTTTTTCTATAAAGCTCATGTTGGCATGCAGTTCCTACTGTGAAGTATTATGACGTACTTTTGGGAGATGTACGTTTGAGTAAGGTCCTTAGAGAGGCAGTCCCATGATTGAATATGGGTGCTGTGAGGACTTCTTCCCTCAGAGACAGGAATATAGGCTGTCTTCTTTTCTAATGTATGTTTCTGCCTCTTTTTTCAAATATTAAGTGGCCATAGGTTTGTTGTGGTATTTCTGGGGTCTCTATCCTCTCCCATTGGTCTTCCTGGCTTTATGACAGTCCTGCACTGTCTTCTGTTCTATGATTTGGGGATTGGCATTGTAATACTTCCAGCAGTGATCTTACTATTTGGATTCTTTTTGATGTCTGTCATCTTCTGAGTTTACATATGCTTTCTTGTATTGTCTTCTTAAATCTGTGAAATACACCATTAGAATTTCGATAGCTATTGCATTAAATCTGTGAATTAATTTGGTACCTAGTTTCACAGTATTTATTCTGTCAATCTAGGATCACAAAAAGGTCTATCATCTAGTATCTTCTATGGGTTCCTTCTTTGATGTCTTGATGTTTTCATTGGGAAAACTGGAAGGACGGCTATCTATTGCCACCCACCCTGCCATCTGTGCCACTGCAGTGACAGCCACCATGAATGCTGTTCTGAGTGACCCTGCCAGTTTCTTCCCTTGTCATTTCTGAGTGTGTTACAAGCATATAAAGCTATCGGAGTAATCTGTGCAGGGTTAGCAAGGCTCCCTGGGGGCTAGAGCGCACATGTATTTTGGTGGTCATTTGAGAAGAACCAGGTATATTCCAGCTACAGGGAAGTTGTATTTCTCCAGGCCATGATAAACTCTCTTCTTCTAACCAAATGTCAGGAATGTCTCTGCTTTGGTCGCTACTAGGACTATGCCTCTGATAGGCCAGTAAATGGCTGTCAGTGAAATCCAAGACCTGGAGGCTTTTCTTCAGTTTCTTAACTCCCTGGGTTGATTCTGACACACTGGAATTAAGTCATCCAGGAAAACCCTCTCCAAATGAATGAAGATGAAAATAAAAATATGTTGGAGAGAGAAAACCTAACAAGACACTAAAAGAATCCTATAAACTACAGACCAGAAATCTTACTATTTAAAAAATAGTAAGAATGACCTAAAAAAAAAAAAAAAGAGGCTCTGTACTTACAACCTTCATTAGCCCTCATTACCCCACTAGAAACATATTCTCCAAATACAGTTATATTAGCATCAGCATCTGAACTTTTGGAGGTAAAACTCAGTCTATATAATCTCCACCATGACATTTATTTGATAAAGTATGGAATACCTACTTGTTCTGTCTTGTCTTATACACAGCAAATAGGAAGTTATCACATGTGAAACACGTCACATTATACAATCACGTTTCAATAGGGCTAGAGACCAGCAACTAAGGTGTACAGCTAATCTGAAGATTAGAAGTTCCAGGTTAACCTCTGCTACAGAATGACTTAGG
>JADRCD010169619.1:0-13760 GCA_019843815.1 Montemys delectorum | reverse complement strand
ATTTAGTCATTTCAATAAGAAACGTATTTAGTCATTTCAATAAGAAATGTATTTAGTCGTTTCAATAAGAAATGGAACTAATGAACCTTACGTTAATTCTCTGGGAGGGAAAGAAAGAAATCTAAACCTAAGCAAATGTCCACTTTACAATGTTCCAGGAGTCAATACAGACCCCAAAGGAATTGATAAGGGAAGGACACTGAATTGACCACGATGTTCTTTCAGAGTGAAGATACCAGGGAGATGACCTAAGGTTCCGAATAGGAAACTGAGGCATAGCCTCTAATCTAAATTCCATATGTGCTCCTTGACACTGACTTAGCAACACTGACCCACTCGTTGGAGGTATACCAACCATTTCCCCACAGCTGTGCTTCTGATTTTCCCTTCCTTTTTTTTTTAATCAGACTATGACTTAAGTAAGAGGTTAAAAAGTAGCAACTGGGTGGCCGTGAAACACCAAGACTCCTGGCTCGGAGCTCCTTACTGGTGTCTTTTTGACAGCTTTTAAGCTGAGCCTCAAATGTTGCATCTCATCAAGCATGGTCCCTTCCAGATCCAGTTTCTAAATTCACACACCAGATGAAGTGTTCTCCACCTGGAGATGATCAGGATGCGGGCTCAGCCAAATGGGAGCAGCTTGCCTTCTAGACCACAGACTTGTGGCCCACCTTGGAGGTTGAAATGAAGCTACTGTACTCGCATCCCAGCCTCACCCAGGACCCACTAACAACATGGGCTTTCCAGCCATGGCTCCTGCAACCTGCTTGCTCCGACTGCCTCGCCGCACCCTCTCTAAGAGGCTATGCTCTTCTGTGTGGCGGGGCTGGTGGAAAGTTGACCATCCAAGCCAAGAGCCAACACAGCCAGTGCTGGATAAATGACTTGAAGTGCTTTCTCAAGGGACCCTTTCCAGGTACAGGAGCGCCTCGTAACCAGATTTGGCCAGAGCTGGCAGACCGCCTTGTTCGGGAGCACAGTAAAAATCAAACTACAGACACCGTTTGGAAAGCATAGAAAGCTCGATGCTGACATCTTATGTATTGAAACACTGTTACATAAAACTGACCACAAAGCCCCAAATTCATACTTTCCTACTTTGTGAGGCTGGTTACCACCAGGAATAAACCTGTGGAAGTGTGAGGCTGACTGTGTAGCCTCAAGAGGCCTGAGCATAAGGCTGAACCCCGTTCCAAACCTTGGGGGCGAGATCAATGCCCTGGCCCTTGAGAGCAGCCAGGCCTGCGGCAAGGTGAGGGAGCCTGAGCTGTGGTCTCACCACACGAGTCTGGGGGCAAACACCGGCCTGAGCCAGGACAGACCCAATAGTTGCTTCCGGGACCCCTTTCATGTACCTCATAAAGCCCCAGACACATTGGCACAGTTCACAGGATTTAATGAAGCGTAGGCCCTGGCTGGAGCCAAAGGGGCATTAGGGACTCAGAATGAGGCTCTTTCATACCCTGAGAGATGGTGATGCCGGAGGCCAGACTTCTGCAATAGCTTTCTGCTGAGAAACTCATCATGGAACTCTTCTGGTTTTCCTCAGAGTGTCAGTGACATCCACAGCAGGTCCTCCCCATCTTTGTTTTGAACCCGAACCCAGAATAGTTCAGACAACCCTGGGACGAGCTGGAACGCGAACCTCCTGAGTCTGCGTGGGAGGGCAACGGTGCCGTTTACACCAGGCTGAGCTCCCTGCTCTGCCTGGTCCAGTCTGTCCAAGTCCACCTAGGAGGAACTCCCCGTGGTGCTTCTCACCCAAGACACCCTAAATGCAGACAAGTAAGGCGGTGTAGTTAATTCCACTCAGTCCTTCCTTGGGCAGTGGAACACCTTGGGCTTCAGTGCACATGCTGGTAATGTGTTCCTGTACAGAAACCTGAAGGAGTGCTATACGGAGGAAAGCTTTATCTTGGCTCACAGTTTTAGAAGCCCGTCAAAACAGGGAAGACATGGTAGAGAACAACATCCATCCATGGCCAAAGGAGCAGGAAGAGAGGTTGATCACAGCACAGAGAGCAGAATGTGGTTCAGTCAGGGGTAGGGCTACAGCTCTCTCCAAGTCTTGCCTATCGTGAAACACTAGATGCCATCTCCTAAAGATCCCACTGCCTCCTAAATGCCATGGCCAACTGGGACCAAGTGTTCAGAACACCAGGTGTCTTTGTGGACCAGTTCAGAGTCCGCCATGGTAGTACCGACTTTAGATGTTAGAAAAGACTTGTATCATCCCTGATCCTAATAATGCAATAATCTTGGGTTCTTCTAAACCAGAACCTGCACATCCAGAAATCACCAAAGCACGAGAAAAGGTACCACCAGAACTGTGACTCTGCTCCTGCCGAGGCCTCAGCAACTCCAGACAGCTAATAAATGCTCTCTTCTCCAAAGATGGCCTGGAGTCAGGAGAAAGAGGTGCTTGGAAGCCAGGCCTTCCCATATTTTAGCACCAGTGTGCTATGTCCCACTGTGAAAACTCGAGTTCCAAGCCCTCCAGGACTTCCTGCTAGCAAGTGGAACTGAGGATACATGAGGGATAGACGAATTCGTCTGGAAGGAGTGCGGTCAAGATCTTGGCATCCAGAGTGGAGACCATAACAACCACCCAAATGTGGGAATGGCTTTGGCACGGAGCATGGGTGGAAACTGGAGGCGCAGAGAGGATTCCGAGGGAAGCTTTAGTGGAAGTTCAGTGAGCACACAGTTTATATGACTCGGGACCATGGCTATGGCTGGGCAAACTCTACAGAGAAACTGGAAGAAAGGAGCAGAGAGCTTCATCACCACTGGCAGTCCGCTGGGAAGAAGGGACCCTGGTGAGCTGAGTGGCTCAGCTGAGAATACTGCAGCCAAGGTTAAGTGTTCACCAGCTTTTTGCTAGTGATGATAACCAATACCACTGCGTTTCCATTCTCTTGTGGCTATGGCCAAATACTTGACACACATCTTGAAGAGAATGCACATATTTTATTTTATGGCTTCACAAATTTCCACCCATCCATCTCTAGTTCTATTGACTCCAGGCCTGTGAGTGAACAACACAGTGGTGGACAAGGCAGCTGTGCACTTAATGGTGGACAGGAAGCAGAGAGAAAGACAAACCAGGAACTAGGTATAACCTTCAAAGCCAGGCCTAGTGACCACATCTCCATCTGCTGAGGATTAAGTATTCTACAGGCGAGCCTGTGAAGGACAGTTCACTCTCAAACACTACCAGACTGGTATGTGAAAGACTGCGTAATGGTTGTTCTTGGTTGTCAACTTTAGTACATCTGGGATCAACCAAAACCCAAATGGCTAGGCACACCTAGGAGGGATTTTCTTTTTCTTAATTAAATCATTGAAGTGAGAAGACAAACTTCTAATTCAAATCTTTGAGGTGGGAAGACCCATCTTTAATGTGGGACGCACCTTCTGGGGCAGCCTACATAAGAACATGAAGAAGGAAGCACCTGCTCTCTGCCGGCTTGTCCTCACCTTGCTGACACGTCTACTCCTTCACCAGCACTAGAGCCTATGTCTTCAGAAGTCTGGCATCTACTGAAGACCAGCTGAAACTCCAGCCTCCTGGGCTGAACAACCACTGGATTCTTGGACCTTCCATTGGTGGACAGCCATTGGTGGAGTAGCTGGACCGCAGCCTGTAAACCATTCTAATAAATCCCCTTAAGATATATTTTATATACTTGTTTATATATATGAACATATATTAACATATTCATATATCATGTCATATATATAATGAAATATACTCATTCTGTAAGTTCTGTTTCCTCTAGAGAATCTTTACTATAGAGACGGCTAGACAGAACCAGCCAGGAAGCCATTAAATACAGGTCATACATTTCAGGAAAAGACATAAAGTGAAAATCAAGAAAATCAAGAGAGACAGTGAGCACTGTGGTAGAAAAATGCTCTATAGGTTTATGGTTTGGGCCACAAGTTCATTCAATTAAATAACAGAACTTTTGAGAATTTAAAGACATTTTCTCCCTCATCAGAAGTTTACAGTTTAAAGGGGCATATTTAAATTTGTTATGTGTGGGTTTTTTTGTAGTAAACTCCAAAAGGAGTCACAAAAGACCCATACCACTTATTATGGAATGGTGGCTCAGAAACTCTGAGCTTTGACTGGAAAGCAAAGAAAAGATAAAACAAAAGCCACAGACTCAAGACTTCTGTGACACAAGAAGCAGGATGAGAAAAAGCACTCAGCTGTAACCCGGACTGACATGGAGAAAGGACATGGCCCAGAGGTCAGAGTGTTCTCAGAGGTCAGAGTGTTCTCAGAGGTCAGAGTGCTCAGAGGTCAGAGTGCTCAGAGGTCAGAGTGCTCAGAGGTTAGAGTGCTCAGAGGTTAGAGTGCTCAGAGGTCAGAGTGCACAGGAGGCAGAGGAAAGGTGATGCTGAAGCCCTCCAGCCAGGGCTGTGGCAGTCCCAAGGAAGGCCCACGTTCACCCACTGAGGTTCAGGGCTGCCTGAGGTTCTATGTGCTGCCCACCCCCCCTCCCCCATATTCCAAGCAAAAGTAGATAGGGCCATTATCCAGGAGGGAAACAACTTGCCTTTGTGGCTCATAAGTTACACATGGAGAGGAGTGATGGGAGCAAGACAGGATAGTAGAATTCACACAGATATAGCAAAAGCAGAGGGGAACTGTGTAGAGCCCACAGCAAGGCAGATAGGCTCGTAGTGGGTGAATAAGAACTAAGTAAAAATAAAATGTCAACATGAGACCTATTTCTTTTAATTCAAACAAAATTTATTAGACAAAGGTGGGGTAGGGAGATGGTTCTGTTACTAAAGCACTTGCTACCAGAGAGAGAGAGAGAGAGAGAGAGAGAGAGAGAGAGAGAGAGAGAGAGAGAGAGAGAATGAGAGAGAAAAGGAATTCATCTAAGGGACAACGCCCAAAGTTGTTCTCTGACTTTGTAATGCCTAATCTTGGTGTTAACTTGACCACATCTGTAATTAACTAAGACCTAGGCATTTAGGCACACCTGTGAGGGATCTTTCTTGGCTAGATTATTCGAGGTTATAAAGTCTACCCTAGATATGGGCACACCTCCTGGTGGCAGCCCAGTAAAATGATGTGGAGGAGGGAAGCTTACACTTTTTGCCTGCTTTCCCTCACTCTCACTGGCAAGCTTATCTACTCTGCTGCTGAAGCACTCCTTCCCTAATGTTAGAGGCTACTTCCTCTAACATAGATGAAAGCTGACAGCTTTCTCAGACACGCCTGGTACTCTAGCACCAGATGCGACTATTGAGACATCCTATGTCATGGACTGAACAAATAACAGATCTTTGGCCTTTCCACTAGGAGACAGCCATTGTTCAACTACCCAGACCACATCCTGAAGGCCCTCTAATAAATGTGTGTGTGTGTGTGTGTGTGTGTGTGTGTGTGTGTGTGTGTGCGTGTGCGTGTGTGCGCGCGTGTGCATTTCATTCTTTCAGTTCTGTTCCTTTAGAGTACCTTGACTAATACATATATGCATGCAACCTTCTCTCACTCCTGATACAGACACGGTGGGGATGTTACAGAGGACATTTCCAGGTGAGCCCGTCTATATATAGATTTAACTTAGATAACAACATCCTAGACTTTGAGGGAGAATTATAATGAGGTGAGATTTAGGGTAATGTTGCGAGGGACTGCATGCATTTTGCACATAGAAGGGATGTAAAGATTAGGATCTAAAGTTGGACTGTGATTGCTAACCAAAATGGCCTGTTAGATTCTCACCCTCCTCCGTCCCCTACTACGATGTGCCAGAAGCCATCAGCATGACCAGCAGTGTCTGCTGCTGTACCACTGCCGAGGCGGGATCATAAGGACACCGTGAATCAGTCTGTTCTCTGTCAGACTGAGTGTGCTATAGGAAGCAGTGGGCATACCATGACCCACCCTGTAAGAGGACCCGCAATGTGAGAAATCAAAAGCTGCCACAGCCAACATCGAGCCTGGGGGTGGGTCCTCTTGCCAGGCTCAGACTTCACACAAGTACTGCACCACTAAACGACGGAAACGCCCCAAGAGACACTGAGCAGGGGCCATCCAGCAAAGCTGCTCCTGGGCTCCGGCCCCTCCTGAAGAATGTAAGTAACAGACATTTGTTTCCTGACATGGTCAGGTTTAAAGTGAATCCTTACTAGCAATAAAGACACATAAGCGGTATAGACCGCTCAATCGAATGATATGAGCATGCATGTGTGCCCATGTCCATTTCTCTGCACATGTACTCGTGTCATCTTGACGTATGCACATGTACAGGAAGACTGACGGTCGTGTCAGATGTCTTCCTTCTTCAGCGTCCACATTATGTTTTTGAGACGAGCTCACTGAACCTGAGCTCACTGGCTGGGCTACGCTGGCTGATGAGAAAGCTCTGGCATCCTCCTGTCTCTGGCTCCCCAGCACTCATACACAGGAGAACAACTGCACTCAGCTTTTACATGGGTGACAGGGATGCAAACTCAGGTGTGCATGTTTGCGAGCACTTGGCCAACTACATCATCCACCCAGCCCCAGAAACCTTCTTGGTGTTGCAATAGTGTAATAAAAAAATAACAATAACAGCCATCTATTCTGGTAAAATTATATACAGTCAGGTATTGCTTATGGATGGGACATAATCTAAGAAAGAGCAACAAAGGGGTTTCCCACCTACAAATATCAGTGCATCCTCACACAAACTTAGATGGTTACATTGAATAATATGATCTTATGGGATGGCCACCTCATAAGTGACCTGTTGCTGACAGAATGAAATACCGCGCTTATTATCTAATGGCATGAAGTACAATCATCAAGACTTGGTCACTGTGTGCCACTCACTCTGTGTCTGTAAAAGACGTAAACACCAATGATTTCTAGAATCAGGCTATCATTCCCAGAAAAAGGTAGACTTTGTGACCTGTTGGTTTTCAAGAAAGTATTTAACACTGTGCAAAGAGACAACATATCGATATATATTTAGTAACAAAACTATTGAGGGGGATAGAGCTGTTACTTTCCTGGTTGCTGTGAGATCATACCTAACAAGAGCAGCTTAAAGGAGAATGGGTTTATCTGGACTCACGGTGCGGAAGGACGCTGTCCACCAAGTCCATCATGGTGGTATTGGGGTAAGAACAGTTACAACTCACGTCTTGATGGAACGAGAAGCAGGAAGAAAGAAAGGCGGGAGCAAGGAAGGCTCTAACCCTCAAAGGCCCACCTTCACAACCTTCCAGAGCAGCAACACCAGCTGAGGACCAGGGTTCGAGCACATGAACCTTTTGGGGACTCTTCACACTCAAGGCACAAAGGGCAGGGAGGTAATGTGCTTTTCCACGATCCTCAGACCCGGAGTCAGGTGGGAACTGGGTTTAATCAAATCACAGCCTCAGAAGACAGAGGGGCAAAACAGGGCATTTGGATCACAGTAGCTTAAACAGTGGGTCCTCAGACTGGAGACAGCTTTCAGACATAGTAGGACGGGAGGAAGTCGGGTGGAGCCAGGAAGAGGAGGGATACTGCAAGAGCCTGCAAAGAGTGAGAGTCTGAGTCACCCTTTCCATCACAGTGAGGATAGAGGAGGCATCTCCATAGCGTCTGCCTGACAAAACGCTGGAACGGGCTGGGACTAAATAAAGCAACAGGAAAGGGAGGGTCTTGTCAGCAGCCCTCAGTTCAGTGGGATGTTTTGACTACAGTTCGACTCTAGCACTCCTTGCTGAGAATTTACTAGAACTGGTATGCACAGTCCACATACATCCTCCAAGGGGATTTTTTTTCTTTTAATTTCAGAAATCCCTGTCTCCCGCCTCATTCTGACCACATTAGAACCTGGCATCGTGGGATAGGGCTGGGTTTGACCCTGTCCCTGGAATAGTTGAGATGTCTCTCCTGTTCATTTTTCTCTTTCTCTCTCTTACTTCTCAGTGTGGAGCCAGTGAGAGGAGCCAGGTGGGAACTAAGGCTCTCTGTTTATAACTGAACAGGTACACCACAAACAGCAATGCCAGTGTTCTGCCCGTGGCCTCCCACACACCCAGACTGCCCCAAGCCCCACCTGGAAGGACCAGGCCCTGGTAGCCAGGACGATGGTCCCATGTCTGGACTTATTGAAACCAGGCTTATTTGCTTAAGAACAACATTCGAATAGAGGCCCCTCAGAAAACTCACATTTCCATATTGACTGGGGATTTTTGTTTATTACAAATGAGGTTAAGAAACCATTTTGTATAGTGGCTAAACGAAAAATCAACTTGTGTTCAGAGAGCCCAGCAGCAACTCTGATAACTGCATTTTAGCATTTATTGCATGGCAGAACCTTCCCATGAAGGCACCTGGGGGTGGAGGAGTCATCATCCCCATCTCTGCAATGAGAGAATGTGTTGCAGATGGGCAACTTAACTGCAGGCGGCCACTAGCAGAAGGTGCCTGTGCTCTTAGATGCTGCTGGAGCTTTAAATGTGTATATATTATTTCAATGTATCTGACAGGAGGTGGCAAGAAAGCAATTCTATTTCTTGATTTTTTTATTATCTGTGTGTGTTTAGCATGTGTACATGTTGGTCAGAGGACCATTTGGGGGAATTGTTACTCTCTCTCTACCATGTGGGTCTCTCATCAGGCTTGGTGAGAAGTACTCCCATAAAGCCATCTCACTGCCCCTACGATTGATTGTTTTTGAGATGAGATTTCATGTAGCCCAGGCTAGCCTCCAACTCACTATGCACAGCCAAGGATGACCTTGAACTTCTGATCTTCTTACCTCCGACTCTCAAGTGCCAGGATAGCAAGACTGTTCCACCAAGTCTGGTCTAATAGCTACTGGCTACCGTGTGCATGGTGGCTGTCTTCTGAAGGCTGTGGTATAGGTGTTACAAGAACATATTATCTTTGTAGTCTATCAGCCAAACTGGGACACTGCTGAGCATGAAGGGGGTACCTGATTGCATGAACTAAGATTTTCACCACAATGCACACTCAGTCCCTTCAGTCCTTTGCACTTGTAGATTCCACATTCATCCATCACTACAGGTCAAAAAGATCCTAAATAAAAATTATCCATCTCTAATGAACCTGTATATACCCTTCCTTATCCCACCCTATCCCTAGATGACAGTGTAACCACTGTGAATCCTCATCCTCCCCTAGATGACAGTGTAACCACTGTATCTCCATCCTCCCCTAGATGACAGTGTAACCACTGTGAATCCCCATCCTCCCCTAGATGACGGTGTTACCACTGTGAATCTCCATCCTCCCCTAGATGATGGTGTTACCACTGTATCTCCATCCTCCCCTAGATGACAGTAACCACTGTGAATCTCCATCCTCCCCTAGATGACAGTGTAGCCACTGTATCTCCATCCTCCCTTAGATGACAGTGTAACCACTGTATCTCCATCCTCCCCTAGATGACAGTGTAACCACTGTATCTCCATCCTCCCCTAGATGACAGTGCTACCACTGTATCTCAATCCTTCTCTGGACATCACTAGCACTAGAGATGGTCTAAAGTATTCAGGAAGAAGTATGCAGGTTCTAAGACATTTTACTCACAAACCTGAGAGTCTAAGGACTGTGCGATAGGGGGTGGGGGGGTCTCCTTAGATACCATGGAGTGACAGAAGAATCAAATGTCCTGAAAAAGACAAGCATCACTGCTTCCTGTCATGCTGGCAAGCCAGAATTTAAAATCAGACAAAATGTTGAGTGTAGTAGGTGATTACAAAAGAACAAGGGAACTGAGGAGTGTGGCTATGACCAAAGCCCACATGGTTATGTGGAAATGTCACAGTGAGACCTGTTGATATGCACAATTAATAAGTGTGAATTCAACAACTCTTCTTGAGAAAAAAACAAGAGTGCCTCTAATTTGTGAGTTTGATGCTTGTTCACATCATAAGTCAAATTTACATAATGGAAATTCATCACCAGCACGGCAACAGCTATAACTTACAGCTATGACTGCGGCTCTCATTATTACCAAAGTGCCTAATGTTTAGGGAAAGTGTTAAGGCCCCGCTGAAGTTGCTCTTCATGGCTGGTAAGCAGCCCTGATGCTCCAATGGCAAGGGCAGATGTTGGAGAGCACCTTCAGAGCACCCCAAAAATTACTAGTCTCTGTCCCTCCAAGCTGAACGGTAGTTTCCAGATCTCTATGGCGATTCACAACTTTCCCAGAACATGTATGTTACATTGGCCACACCACAGGCAGGTCCATACACAAACACCACACATCTAGGGAAGACTATCAGTAAATAGCACAACTTGACTCAAAGCAAAGCTTGAGCAGTCCCAGCTGGGGCAGCCTTGTCTGGACCGGTGTAGATGACTAAGGAGCCCCAGGAAGGTGAATCACACAAAGTTGATCTGTCCTGTGACTCAAGGCTGAGCTCATGCACCCAGGTGGTGTTGTGAACACATGCTCCAGAGGTATCAAGTGCCTCCAAACAGAGGAACCAAGGAAACAACGCCACCTCACCCCCACTCCAAAACCGCACTCTGACCCACAGGAATTATTTAATTTTACTGCACTCCACATACTATCTGATTTTAAGAGTGGAGAAACTGAGGCTGGGGGAGCTTGCCAATGTCCACAACCAAGTCTGTTCATGACCAGAGAGCAATATCTAGACTATTACAGTACCGCTTGGCCAGAAGCTATAAATGAGAATTCACACAGTCTGATTTGGTTGAGCCCTCCTTGCATGATTTTTATTATGGATTCTGTTCATCTGTATAAGATTGTGGTGGTAACAGAGCTTCTCGGTGCTTCATTTCCTCAGTTCTAACATGGGCAAGACTTATGTCAGCTCCATTCAATGAAAGGACCATTAGGGCATCAGTGATACACCCCTCTGAATTTGTGAGAGTATTTCCAGAGAGGATTAACTAAAGAACAGAAAAAAATTAGCTGAGAAAAATCTTCCTTCCTGTAAGGAGGTGACCACCCCACAGGCTGGGGTGGGGTTCCGGTCAAAACCAAAACCAAAAAACAAAACAACAAAATGAGAGGGGGGAGGGAAGGAGGGAGAGAAGGGGAGGGAGGGAGAGAGAGAGAGAGAGAGGGAGGGAGGGAGGGAGGGAGGGAGAGAGAGAGAGAGAGAGAGAGAGAGAGAGAGAGAGAGAGAGAGAGAGCTTTCAGATCCTGAGACACACAAAACCAGCCTCACATTCCTGCTAGCTGTCATGATGGAGCCACAGCATATCCTTAAATTGCTTCTTTGGAATATTTATCAGAGAGACAGAAGGAAGGAAGGAAGGAAGGAAGGAAGGAAGGAAGGAAGGAAGGAAGGAAGGAAGAAAGAAAGAAAGAGAAAAGAAGTAGGATGGGGAAGAGGCGGGATGAGGGGGAGAAGAGGAGGAGGAGGAAGAGGAGGAGGAGGAGGAAAAGGAGGAAGAGGAGGAGGAGGAGGAGGAGGAACAGAAGTATTCATATACATCCTATTCACAAGCTGGAAAACATCCTGAAGTTAATTTTATAGAGAGTACACTATTTTTCTGGCACACACGGCTCTAAAGGAATGAGCTGTGTTCACTCCAGTTACAAAGGCAGTCATAAGTAGTCGAGATTCTCTGGGTCTCTCAAACCCCCCAGAGGAATGACAGAGCCACAGCCGACCACACATGGCCACTGTGGCTAGAAGGCTGGAATTTGCTGGCCAGCTCCTCAGCCATGGTTTAGAATAAGCATCCCAAGACAGGAGCGATACTTGCAGTTCAGATTTTTACCGCTAGGTGTCCGAGAATACTGGCCATGCCGTTTAAAGGCTTTCTGGAGAGCTAGCAGGCTTTCCCCGGAACAGATCCACTTCAAAGTTTATAAAGTTACAATTTTAGGTAGGAACTGTGAGCACCACAGAAACAAGCTTTGATATTTAAGCAGAGTGAAAGAATATTAAGCCAACGTAGTAAAACAAAAGTTTATAACACAAAATCCCACTTCACTGTGGTATTTTGTAAAAGCTAACTTCTATTTTTTTATTAGATATTTTCTTTTTTTTTAACTTTTATTGGATTATGGTGAGAAAAGTTACATGATTTCAATTTATATGAATTTGTCAACATTTAAAAACATATTTTAAGTAAATAGAACTAAATCACATTCGTGTTTTCCTTTTTTATTCCCACTCCTCCCAGAGACTCCCCCTTCAATACCTACAATATCTTTCTTGTCATATTCCTTAAAATTTATAAAATATTATAACAATACAAATAAGTATTATAAAAGTTGTTTGATATAAAACAACAATCAATTTAACAGTCTTATGTAGATGCTCATCTACAGCAATAGTGAAAATACATTGTTCTCAATATAAATTTTAAATAACTCCAAACATATTAACTCTATACTTCAAAATAATACATCACTACTGGTATTTTCCTAAATGAACATAAATATATAAAGTCTTTTTGCTTGTTTTGTATTTAGTAGAGTTTAAAATCTTGGCTTTTACTGTGGTACAAGCCCAAAATAATTTTTAGACATTGGATTTCCTTGTAATAAGGCTATACTTCAATGACCCTCACATCACCAAAGGATTTTACCTCCATTGTAGCTAAGCTGAGAGTTAATAATTCTACTGCACCAAGAAATGAATTGTAGGCATGATTTTTAGATACAGACTTCCTGCTATGGTCAAAGCTATTTGACTTGAGTGAGTGACTTTATTCTCAGCCCACAGAGAACAGGTTACATTCATTTAAGAAATGGTGTAGGTATTAAGATGATCTATCCATAAAGTCATTCACCAACTGTTTCAGTGAACAATGGTTCTGCTTGGAGGGTGGCA
Organism: Montemys delectorum; assembly: GCA_019843815.1. Classification (NCBI taxonomy): domain Eukaryota; kingdom Metazoa; phylum Chordata; class Mammalia; order Rodentia; family Muridae; genus Montemys; species Montemys delectorum. The sequence goes on along the minus strand of JADRCD010169619.1, from coordinate 962 downwards.
CAGACATTAGGTGAGTGTAAGAATTTGGTTCATTAGCTGTGATAATTTGGAAAAGCTTTCATCTCAAAGAAAGAGTAACTTATAAAGTCTTCTTCTTCAAACTTGATACAAGAGTTACAAACGTCAAGCAAAGCATTCAGTCTCACTCTTTGTTGTTCTCTTACAAGCCCCTTCCCAATTTAATTGTCTATGTTTCTTTTGGGTATATAAATACTTTTGAAATATATAAGCTGTTCTGAAAACCATAGTATAGTGTAAAGACATGAAATAAACAATACTACTAATAGAGAGGCTGAGATAGGAGAAATGAGATTTCAAGACCCTTATGTTGTACACAGCAAGATACTGTCACAAACAAACAAGCTGAAAGTACATATAGATTGTACAATGTTGGACCTATTTCTCCAATTACCAAATTAGAGAGACCATTGGATGACAATCAACAAATTTCTAATTCCTCATATTATTGGATTTCAATCGATTAGGATATGTTGGTAATATTAATTTTCATATTAATATATTAAGAAAAAGTAATTGTCACTGTTGTTTTTGTTGTAAGAGGTGGAATTAGGTTTGTGTGGATTTGTTGAAAATTACCTTCTTGCTTTTTCTGGGGTGTAGTTTTGCTCCTTATGTTGATGTTTTCCATCTATTATCCTTTGTAGGGCTGGATTTGTGGAAAGATATTGTGTAAATTTTGTTTTGTCATAGAATATTTTGTTTTCTCCATCTATGGTAATTGAGAGTTTTGCTGGATATAGTAGCCTGGGCTGGCATTTGTGTTCTTGTAGGGTCTGTATGACAGCTGCCCAGGATCTTCTAGCTTTCATAGTCTCTGGTGAGAAGTCTGGTGTAATTCTGATAGGCCTGCCTTTATATGTTACTTGACCTTTTTCCCTTACTGCTTTTAAAATTCTTTCTTTGTTTTGTGCATTTGATGTTTTGACTATTATGTGGCGGGA
>JADRCD010169617.1:0-17551 GCA_019843815.1 Montemys delectorum | reverse complement strand
TTTTTTTGTTGTTGTTTTTTGTTTTTTGATTTTTTGATTTTTCAAGACAGGATTTCACTGTGTAGCCCTGGCCATCCTGAAACTCATTCTGTTTACCAGGCTGTCCTCAAACTCAGAAATCTGCCTGCCACTACCTCCCAGGTGCTGGGATTAAAGGCGTGTGCCATCATTGCCCAACGACAGATGTCTTTCATTTGCTCAAACAAAGAATCAAAACATCCTTTAATTGATCTGTGCACACTACCATTCTGTGGGGCAGTTCTGACAGCCAGAGTCCAGTAGAGCAGAGCCACTTTGAACCCCAGAGACCCACTGAACATTTGCTCAAAGGGACGGAAGGCATTCGGTGAATTGCTCCTGAGACCATGGCTCAGATTTCAGCCCAGACCCCTCACAGCTGCCCCTGCAGGAGATGTGTGTTCTATCAGGCAGACACTGCCTCAAACTCCCAGCATTCTAGCTGGACCTTGCACACAATCATCTAACCACAAGCCAGGCATGCCATGCCCCATACAAGAAAAGGGGTGGTTTGCTCCCTCCTCTCTCTCTTGCTCCTCACTCTCTTGTTCCCTTCTTCCTTTCTTGTTCTCTTCCTCTCCTGTTCTCTTCTCTTTTCTCTCCCTCCTCTCCTTTCTCTCTCTCTCTCCTTCCTCTCCTTTCCTTCTCTCCACTCAACTAGCATATTTCCCCTTCCTACAATAAAATAACTCATTCATACATTGCCTCCCTTTTAATTAAGACACCATGCAGCGAACAGACCAGCCCGGGGAGGAGAGAGAGAGGGAGGAGAGAGAGACCCGGGCCTCAGCACCAGGACCACTGCCAACCCTAGGAGAGAGAGAGAGACTCGGACCTCAGCACCAGGCCTGCTGCCACCAGGGAGAGAGAGAGCCACAGCAGGCCCCTCCATTCTTATTGGAACCACAATTGGTGGAGGAATTCGAGCAAACAAATCCTAGATCTGCATCAACTGAACAGCTGCACTACTACTTTCCCCCAAGTCTTTGATCCTTCATTTCCAGACCCCAGCGGCATCCTGGGGCACCTGCGTTGCCCAGCGGCGTCTGTAAACCCTTGTCCCTTGCTCACAGGCTAAGGGACCCCTCCGTTCACCTGTCTCTATGTCAACCTCCCGCGGACTGGGACAAGGTCACCCCCCCCCCCCCACTGAGGTAAAGTACTCAGACAGGAGCTTTGCGCTTGTCCGGTCAGCCCTGACCCGAGTGTAGAGTTACACTATCCTATTAACCCTTTGTTCCTTTGCTGCCTGGGTGATTGCACCTGGCAGTTTACCTTAGTAGTGCTGTCGTAAAGAGAGCTCCACAGGAAAAAAGCACTCTGTGCCCTGGAGAAACTCAGCCTTGCCCCTGTGACTACAAACAGGCAGACATCGTAAACTGTGAGTGAACTAGCTCAAAAAATGGGCATTTCTTTCTCTCTCCTTTCTCCCTCCATCCCTTGGAAAAGCAGGCTGCACGGACTTCTTGGCTCCGCCTCCCTTTGTGTGTGCCAAAAAGGTGAGAGAAAACTCTAATCTTTACCCCTCCCCCAGACCTCAATGCTGCCTCTGAACTCTAAGCTCCGCCTACTTGTCAGCTAATTTACTGCACAGGCTAACAGTCTGCAGCTTCAGCCGAAAACCTCTCACTCAACCCTTAAACTTTATCCTTTGCTTTTCAAGGAAAAATAAACGGGGAATACCTAGCCTGCTTGCTGCTACATAGCCTACCATCTATGCCAGCCAAAACTGCTGCACCGGAGGTTTTTATTCACTTGTACCCCTTAAATTTAAGTTTTCAACGAAAAATTTTCTTGCTTCTCCACTTAAACGTTTATTTTTCTACCTAATATCAGTGATGTATGTTCAAAAGTTTTCAACTTGCTTAAGTTTTCTTAAGTCACCTAATCTACTTCCACAGGTTAAATCAGCTACCATCCTTCAATCTTAATTAACAACCAGTTTCCTTTCACAGACAAACTGTTACTGTCTATCCCACAGACATAATTTTTTTTTCCCACAGCCACGTGAAGCAGACTTTAAAGATTCCTTCCAGGACTAAATGCCTCATGAACCCTTGCTTTCTAAGGTCCTAACAATGCTCCCAAACACTACAGACATTCTTCTGCTAGGGTCCTGCTCTTCTGTTGTAATTATTCTATAGGTTCACCCCTACAAGGGAGGACAGGGTCTGCAGCTACAAGATCCATCAGAGACCATAAAGTCTCCTGGGGTCTGCAGACATAGCGGCCATAGATCCATCAGAGACCATTTGGTCTCCTGGGGCCTGCAGATATAGCAGCCACATATCCATCAGAGATGACATCGTCTCCTGGGGCCTATAAACAACAAGACAGCCTTCTTCCAGATGCCTCATCAGACTGAAAGCTCCCTAGACACGTACTGAACCAAACAGAGGACAGACAACAGACTTAAGACCTTTCAATTACAAATGAACTCTCTTGCCAAGCCAAATGGCTGCTGAACTTGGGGGAAGTTACGTGATAGTAAGGAAAACATAATGTCTATCTAGAATCCATTCATTGGTGTTCAAAACTGATGTTTTTACCCTCAAACTGTATTATCCATGGAAAATTGATTTTACACTCTCTTGCCTTGCCTACTTTCCTTACCCTCTGACTTAACTGTGTTACTCCTCTGTCCTATGATTTCTTCTGATACTTCTACCCACCCAAAATTTTTACCACAAATGACATAATCACACCAAAGCCTCTATACTTATCCCAACATACTAGGCATTTATTCTAATGACATCTCTCTTTTAAAAAATAGAAAAGGGGGTGATGTGGGGCAGTTCTGACAGCCAGAGTCCAGTAGAGCAGAGCCACTTTGAACTCCAGAGACCCACTGAACATTTGCTCAAAGGGATGGAAGGCATTTGGTGAATTGCTGCTGAGACCATGGCTCAGATTTCAGCCCAGACCCCTGCAGGAGATGTGTGTTCTATCAGGCAGACACTGCCTCAAACTCCCAGCATTCTAGCTGGACCTTACACACAGTTTTCTGACCACAAGCCAGGCATGCCACGCCCCATACAATAAAAGGAGTGGTTTGCCCCCTCCTCTCTCTTTTGCCTCCTCACTCTCTTGTTCCCTTATCTTTCTCTTGTTCCCTCCTCTCTCTCTTGTTCTCCCCTCTCGCTCTCTCTTACCCTCTTGCTCTCTCTCTCTTCTTTGCTCTTTGTTCTCTTCTCTTTCTCCCTCTTCTTCTTTCCCCTCTCTCTCTCTCCTCTTTGCTCTTTCTCCATCTTTTCTTTTCTCTCCCTTCTCTTTTCTCTCTGTCCTTTCTCTCCTTTCCTTTTCTCCACTCAACTAGCATATTTCCCCCTCCTACAATAAATAACTCGTTCATACATTGCCTCCTTTTTAATTAAGGCACCGTGCAGCAAACAGCCCCGGGGAGGAGAGAGAGTGACTCGGGGCCTCACCACCAGGCCCCCTGCCACCAGGGAGAGAGAGAGCCTCAGCAGGCCCTCTGGTCTTTTTGGAACCACACCATTCCATTCTTATGTTATTATAAATTTGTTTATTAAAGAGTTTTTGTGTTTGCAGAATTGAAACAACAATAGAATGGAGATGGCTTTAACAAGAATTATCCTGAAGCATGTTGAGATTGACATATTTCTTCCAATACGCTTTATCCAACAACATACTGTCTTTCTAGCTCTGTTCTGAAAAATATGCTTCCAGAACCAGTCAAAACAGCTGACTTGAATCCTCCAACATCATGACCTATTCCAGTCAGGACTTCAGTTAATTTCTGAGCTTTTTCAGAACAAAGAGTCTAGACAACTATTGCAGTTAGCTTTCTTAAGACTATCTGTTTTTCCCATGTTATTTGGGCTCCTAGAAAAGAATCCTATGCTCCAAATCAGCAAGAAGCAATCTCTAGACAAATGGCATCCCATTCACTTAGGTTGCAGTAGGTAGACATTTGTTCTTCTATTTGGCAATGTATGTTTATTATTCTTCAGGGAACTTGGTAACAAGTTATTAAATAGTTTTGTTCAGGAAAAAATATCGTTTAACTTAGTCTCTAGGATGTCTCCCTTTTTTTCATTTTCTTAATTCTTTCTTTTTAGGAAATGGGGAAGGAGTTGAGAAGAAAAGAGGAGAATATGAATATATAGGAATAATAAAATAAAAGTGTAGAATATTGAATCTGTTCTTAAAATTAGAGCTATTGTTATTCTCTAATAAGGTTATTTTGATACATTGGTACAGAATATTGTATATTGATATAGAAATAAGCTTATTTTGATGTATTGGTATAGGTTATTATATACTGATACAAATTTAGGATTAATTTTAATGGAGATAATTACCATGTCGATTTTTATGTGAAAATTTGTGCTTATATAATTCTTAATGATACAATGTAAAATCCTAGTCTTTTTGAACTGTTAGAAATAAATAAGAAACTCAAGTTGATAGTCAGGCAATCAAACTTGCCATGATATTAAATGCTAGTTTGATTAATTACAATAAAATGTTTTCAAGGTTATTCAAATAGTATAGAGATAAGAGTAAACACTGTGACAATTTAAATAAACTATGTATAGTTAACTTTTAAATATCTCATGGGTCCACAGAAGATCACATTTAAAATTGTTTCATTATTAAAACATTATTGACTATAAGGCATTTTTGCTTCTGGGATTACCCCCACTTTACTTCAAAGCAGATAATGAGCATCAAGAAGCTCTAAATAACATTCGCTTCAAATGTGGCAAGCTGCCAACGGACAGAGAGCTGCCAATACCTCAATTTCAAACAAAATGCTATTCAGCAAGGACAAATGGACATAGGGAACTTGACCACCAAGCTCTTCCAAGAAGGAGTAAGCAATACTTTCAGAATTCCTCCATCACAAAAGTCTATCAGATATTCTAAGCTAGAAGGCTGGAGATGGATGCCCCAATTTTATAGAGTCAATTCTGGAAAATGTTTCAGGTAGCCAGTTCTCTATTGTTGTGTAGTCTTGGCAGCTGCTTGCTGCAATATCTCCTTACTCATTTTATTCCTTCTCAGGTCTCTGATGGAGGTTAAAATTAGGCAGTTATAGTTGCCCAGTTAACCTTAACATTTTTAGGACTTAAAAAGATGTTTTTGCCAGGCGATGATTGCACAAGCCTTTAATCCCAGCACTTTGGGAGGCCAAGGCAAGCAGATTTCTGACTTCAAGGCCAGCCTGGTCTACAAAGTGAATTCCAGGACAGCCAGGCCTATACAGAGAAACCCTGTCTCAAAAAACAAAACAAACAAAACAAAAGATGTTTTTAAGACTAACAAGATGCTTTTAGGTTGGTAATGTCAGTTAGAATAAAAGTTGAATTAGGTACAAAATTTGAAAACATAGAGGATAGAAATATCAAAAAATAAATCATTAGTTGTCAAATATAATGGACTAGACATTGTGAATGCATATCATATGAATTTCATAATCATTTTATTATTATTATTACTATTATTATTATTACTATTACTGTATATAGTATATTGTTATAAAGGAAAGCAATTTTAATTAGATAAAAGGGGGAAATATAGGCACAATGTTTTTCATACATTGTGTAAAATTTACCCTTGTGTTATTCAAATGCTTATTTTTCTACCCTCATATCTTATTTCAATCTAGACATGACTTTATTATGCATACTCTTAGAAGTTTCCATCTATATTTGTATAAATATTACTCCTCATTTATTCTCTGCCTTACCAATAAAGGCCAATTAGCCAATATAGAGGTATTGAGAGAGAATATGTGGGAATTCTGATTCTAGGAGGGGTGAAGAAAGAGAGAGGGGGACAAGGAGGGAGGTAAGAGGGAGGTGGATAAAATATCAGTGGAAGATAGCTGAATCAAGAAAAAACAAGTACATTCAAGTAAGATGGGAATATTGTCTGGGAGGAAGATTATCTTGGAGATTTAGAATACAGTAATAATTTCTCCTTATTTGTCTAAGTAAATCTTATTATGTATCATGAAGAAGATCTCAGAAGAAGGAAAGATCTCCCATGCTCATGGATTGGGAGGATTAATATAGTAAAAATGGACATCTTACCAAAGACAATCTACAGATTCAATGCAATCCCCATCAAAATTCCAACTCAATTCTTCACAGACTTAGAAAAAGCATTTTGTAAATTCATCTGGAATAACAAAAGACCCAGGATAGCCAAAACTATTCTCAACAATAAAGGAACTTCTGGTGGAATCACAATCCTGGACCTTAAACTATACTACAGAGCAATTGTGATAAAAACTGCATGGTATTGGTACAGTGACGGGCAGGTAGATCAATGGAACAAAACTGAAGACCCAGAAATGAACCCATGCACCTATGGTCCCTTGATCTTTGACAAAGGAGCTATAACTATAGAGTGGAAAAAAGACAGCGTTTTCAACAGATGATGCTTGCTCAACTGGCAGTTAGCATGTAGAAGAATTCAAATCAATCCATTCCTATCTCCTTGTACAAAGCTCAAGTCCAAGTGGATCAGGGACCTCCACATCAAACCAGATACACTGAAACTAATAGAAAATAAAGTGGGGAAGAACCTCAAGCATATAGGCACAGGGAAAAGCTTCCTGAACAGAATGCCAATAGTTTATGCTCTAAGATCAAGAATTGGCAAATGGGACCTCATAAAGCTGCAAAGCTTCTGTAAGGCAAAAGACACTGTCAATAGGACAAAACAGCAACCAACAAATTGGGAAAAGATCTTTACCAATCCTATATCTGATAGAGGGCTAATATCCAATGTATACAAAGAACTCAAGAAGTCAGTCTCCAGAGAACCAAATAACCCTATTAAAAAATGGGGTATAGAGCTAAACAAAGAATTCTCAACTGATGAATATTGAATGGCTAAGAAGCATGTAAAGACATGATCAAGATCTTTAGTCATCACGGAAATGCAAATCAAAACACTCCTGAGATTCCACCTCACACCAGTCAGATTGGCTAAGATAACAAATTCAGGGGACAGCAGATGCTGGAGAGGTTGTGGAGAAAGAGGAACACTCCTTCATTGCTGATGGGATTGCAAGCTGGTACAACCACTCTGGAAATCAGTTTGGCAGTTCCTCCAGAAATTGAATGTAGTTCTACTGGAGGATCTAGCTATACCACTCCTGGGCATATACCCAGAAGACGCTCCAACATGTAATAAGGACACATGCTCCACCATGTTTATAGCAGCCTTATTTATAATAGCCAGAAACTGGAAACAACCCAGATGTCCCTCAACAGAGTAGTGGATACAGAAATTGTGGCACATCTACAAAATGGAGTACTACTCAGCTATTAAAAACAATTAATTTCTGAAATTCTTAGGGAAATGGATGGATCTAGAGAATATCATCCTGAGTGAGGTGACTCAAAAACAAAAGAACACACATGGTATGCACTCTCTGATAAGTGGTTATTATCCCAGAAGTTTGGAATACAGGAAGAACAACCCACAAACCACAAGAAACTCAAAAAGAAGACCAAAAGGTTGACATTTCATTCCTTCTTAAAAGGGGGACAAAATACCTATGGGAGGAGTTATAGAGACTAACTATGGAGCAGAGACAGAAGGAAGGACAAGCCAGCCTGACATAGCTATCTCCTGAGAGGCTCTTACAGTACCTGACTAATACAGATGTAGAGGCTCACAGCCATCCATTGAACTGAGTACAGGGTCCCCAATGAAGGAGTTAGAGAAAGGACCAAAGGAGCTGAAGGGTTTGCAGTTCCTTAGGATGAACAACAATATGAACTAACAAGTACCCTCAGAGCTCCCAGGGACTTAACCACAAACCAAGGACTACACATGGTGGGACTGATTGTTCTGGCAGCATATGTATACTAGAGGATAGCAAAGTTGATTATCAATGGGAGGAGAGGGCCTTGGCCCTGTGAAGGTTCTGTGCCCCAGTGTAGGGGAATGCAAGGGCCAATATGTGTGAGAGGGTGGGGTGGCAAGCATGTGGAGAGGGTAGGCAAAAGAAAAGGGAAAAAAACCAACATTACAGTATATTGTAATTGTTGTTGATTTCTCATATAACTTAATGATAGACCTATTTTTGAAGTTGCTTGAATCCTAAAATTGGAGAAATAAAACTGGTACTCACTTGGAATATTCAGGCAACTGCCTATAGTTAGGTTAACATGAAGCATACCCAACTGGGAACCATGTCCTTCACAAGACTGGGCAAGTCTATTACATATGTGGAATAGATAGAATTTATCGGAGTAACCAAACTGTCTCTAATTGGAATTGATTTCAGCTTTATAAGTTAGAAAAATATACCTAGTAACATTAATAGAGTGAAGGAATTGAGACAACTACATAATTGTGTTTCTCAATCCTCACCAGAAAATCTTTTGGTTGCCACAGGTATGATGAGCACAAAGACTCACAATGGTCAAAGTATAGAAAATAAGAAATTGTGGAGAGTTTCAGACATAATTGGTTCTCTCTCTCTCTCTCTCTCTCTCTCTCTCTCTCTCTCTCTCTCTCTTCAGGGATAGCTGCTGCAGCAAAAGGGAAAACAATGTAAGAACAAGATCAGGTGTATTCCTATAGAAAAATGGTGTTTTCTAGATATCATAGGGCATATATACATATGAAATGAAAAAGGTTATAATAGTAGACTTAAGTTTAAGTGCCATAAAATCACAGCCCAAAATGTCTGGTAGTCTCACATCTAGCTGAAGAAATATAACCAACTGATAGTTGCTAAGAGAAAGAGGATCAGGTTTTCTTTAGAGGTGTGATACCTGAGGACTCAAGGCCCAGTAAAAGGCATCAAACACTTGTTGACAGCCAGTTGAATGTCTCTCTCAGACTGAAAAATAGAACATGCAAAACTACATAGAGGACATAGTGATGGGGAAAATAGGGTAGTAACTGGAAAAAAAAGAATGGGAAATGGACATGTTCAAAAAACATATGAATTGCTCAATCGATAGAAGTCAGTGGTAAAGGAATAGAATGTGTAGTGTCCAATATTTTTTTCTACCCTGGAAAAACAAAAGTTTAAAAGGCTTTGGATCATTTACACAAATTTAGTATTTTATTATTCAATGCAAGACTATTTTAACACATACTTTAAACATTCAAATAATGTATTTTAGTTTCAATAAATCATCTTTATATCTTAGTTAATGTTCTATTGCTGTGAAGGAAACATCACAACCAAGGTTCTTATTTAAAAAGTATTTACCTGGAAGATTATTTACCATTCCACAGGGATGGTCTTTCATAATGGTGGGAAGCATGCCAGAAAGCAGGCATTCATGGAACTGGAAAAATAGCTGAGAGCTCACATCTGATCTAAAAGTTTCAGTCAGAAGAAATGGCCTGCTGCTGACTTTTGAAATCTCAAAGAATGTGTCTTCAGAGAAACATCTCTTCCAACAAGATCAAACTTGATAATCTTTTTTAAAAAAATCCACCAAAAACATTCAAGTGTATGAGCCAATAGGGGCCATTCTCATTAACACTATCACATTAACCATCCTTCATATGTTTGTAGACATATCATAACACAATTGCATTTGTTCCAGCTTTCATCCCTTCATAGTTTTTAATAGTATCAACACTATTTAAATATCCAAACTCTTATAATTTTGGTTGTGAGCCTAGCCTTTAACAGCTGAGCCATCTCTTCAACATAGAAAAAGCAAGAAAGTAATCTTTCAACAAATCAAAAGAAATTAGGTACACAAACATAATGCCACCTCTAACAACAAAAATAACAGGAAGTAACAATCACTTTTTCTTAATATCTCTTAACATCAGTGGACTCAAGTACCTAATAAAAAGACACAGATTAAAAGACTTGATACATAAATGCTGTGTACAGTAAATGCACCTCAGTGACAAAGACAGACACTACCTCAGAGTAAAAGTTTGGAATACAATTTTCCAAGCAAATAGTCCCAAGAAACAAGCTAGAGTAGCCATTCTAATATCAAACAAAATCAACTTTCAACCAAAAGTTATCAAAAAGAATAAGGAGGGACACTTCACAATACTCAAAGAAAAAAATTATTAAGATGAACTCTCAATTTGAAACATATATGATCCAAATGCAAGGACACCCACATTCATAAAAGAAACTTTACTAAAGCACTAAGCACGTATCACACCCCACACAATAATAGTGGTAGACTATAACACCCACTCACAGCAATGAACAGATCATGGAAACAGAAACTAAACAGAGACACAGTGAAACTAACAGAAATTATGAACCAAATGGATCTAAAGATATTTATAGAATATTTCATCCTGAAGCAAAAGAATATACTTTCTTCTCATCACATCATGGTACTTTCTCCAAAACTGACCATATAATTGGCCATAAAACACAAAACAAGCTTCAACAGATACAAGAAGATTGAAATAATCCCATATACCCTACCAGATCACTACGGACTAAGGTTGATTTTAAATTCCAATAAAAACAAAGGAAAAACACACCTACACATGGAAACTGAACAGCACTCTACTCAATGATAACTTGCTCAAGGAAAAAGAAAGAAATTAAAGACTATTTAAAATTTAATAAAAATGAAGACACATCATACCAAAATTTATGGGACATAATGAAAGCAGTGGTAAGAGGAAAACTCACAGTTCTAAGTGCCTTCAAAATTAAACAGGAGAGAACTTACACTAGCAGCTTGACAGCACACCTGAAAGCTCTTGAACCAAAAGAAGCAAATACATTCAAGAGGAGTAGATTGCAGGAAATAATCAAACTCAGGGCTGAAATCAATCAAATAGAAAAAATAACTATACAAAGAATAAAAAAAAACAGGAGGTGGTTCTTTGAGAAAATCAACAAGACAGATATACCTTTAGAAAGACTAACCAGAGGGCACAGAAACAGTATCCAAATTAATAAAATCAGAAATGAAAATGGAGACATAACAATGGAAACCCTGGAAATTCAAAAAATCACCAGATCCTACTACAAATGGTTATAATCAAATAAATCTGGATGAAATGGATAATTTTCTAGACCCATGAAGGTGCCAAAATTAAAACAGGATCAGATAAATGATCTAAATAGTCCCATAACCCCTAAAGACATAGAAGCAGTCATTAATAGTCTCTGAAACAAAAAGTCCGGGACTAGATGGGTTCAGTGGAGAATTCTATCAGACCTTTAAAGAAGACCTAACACCAATACTCTTCAAACTATTCCACAAAATAGAAACAGCAGGTACACAACCTAATTACGCTTATACCTAAACCACACAAAGACCAAAGAAAGAAAGAGAATTTCAGACCAATCTTCATTATGAACGCTGATGCAAAAATACTTAATAAAATTCTTGCCAACTGAATCTAGTAATACATCAAAATGATCATTCACCACTGTCAAGTAGGCTTCATCCCAGGGATGCAGGGATTTTCAATATATGGAAATCCATCAATGAAATCCATTACATAAACAAACTCAAAGGAAAAAAACTACATGATCATTTAATTAGATACATAAAAGGCATTTGCAAAATTCAGCATCCCTTCATGTTAAATGTCTTGGAAAGATCAGGAATTCAAAGCCCGTACCTAAACATAGTAAAAGGAATATACAGAAAACCAGTAGCCAACATGAAACAATAGACAGAAACTTGAAGCAATCCCACTAAAATCAGAGACTGAACAAGGCTGCCAGTTATTTCCCTATCTATTCAACATAGTACTTGAAGTTCTAGCTAGGGAAATTAGACAACCAAAGAAGGTCAAAGGGATACAAAATGGAAAGGAAGAAGTCAAAATACCACTATTTGCAGATGATATGATCTTATACTTAAGTGATTCCAAAAATTCCACCAGCGAACTCCTAAAGCTGATAAACAATTTCAGTAACGTGGTTGCATACAAAATTAACTCAAACAAATCAGTAGCCTTCATAAACTCAAAGGATAAACAGTCTGAGAATGAAATTAGAGAAATGACACCCTTCACAATAGCAACAAATATTACATACCTTGGTATGACTGTAACCAAGCAAGTGAAGATCTGTATGACAAATATTTCAAATATCTGAAGAAAGAAATCAAAGATCTCAGAAGATGGAAAGATCTCCTATGCTCATGGATTGGCAGTATTAATATAGTAAAAACGGCCATGTTGCTGAAAGACTCAAGGCAATCCCCATGCAAATTCCAATTCAATTCTTCATAGAGTAAGAAAGAGCTATTTGCACATTCATTTGGAATAAAACAAAACCCAGGATAGCAAAAACTATTCTCAACAATAAAAGAACTTCTGGGGTAATCGCCATCCCTGACCTCAAGTTGTATTACAGAGCAATCATGATAAAAACTGCATGGTATTGGTACAGAGACAGGTAGGAAGATCGATGTAATAGAACTGAAGACCCAGAAATGAACCCACATGCATATGGTCACTTAATCTTTGACAAAGGAGCTTAAACTGTACAGTGAAAAAAAGACTGCATTTTTTAAAAAAACTGGTGTTGGTTCAAATGGCAGTCAGCATGTAGAAGAATGCAAATTGACACATTCTTACCTTGTTATACAAAGTTCAAGTCCAAGTGGATCAAGGACCTCCACATAAAATCAGATACACTGAAACTTATATAGTAGAAAGTGGGGAAGAGCCTCAAACATATGGCCAAAGGGAAAAAAATTCCTGAACAGAACACCAATGGCTTGTCATGTAAGATGAAGAATCGACAAATGGGACCTCATAAAATTGCAAAGCTTCTGTAAGGCAAAGAACACTGTCAGTAAGACAAAAAGGCAACCAACAGATTGGGAAAATATCTTTACCAATCTTATATCTGACAGAAGGATATTATCTGATACATAGAAAGAACTCAAGAAGTTAGACTCCACAGAACAAAATAACCCTATTTAAAAATGAAGTACAGAGCTAAGCAACAAATTCTCAACTGAAGAATACCAAATGGCTAAGAAGCACCTAAAGAAATGTTCAACATCCTTATTCATCAGGAAAATGAAAACCAAAACAACCCTAAGATTCTACCTCAAGCCAATCAGAATGGCTAAGATCAAAAACTCAGATGACCTCAAATGCTGGTGAGGATGTTGAGAAAGAGGATCACTCCTCCATTGCTGGTGGGATTGCAAGGTGGTACAACCCCTCTGGAAGTCAGTTGAGCAGTTTCTAAGAAAATTGGACATAGTATTACCTGAGGATGTCAGGAAAAAGGAACACTCCTCCATTGCTGGTGGGATTGCAAGCTGGTACAACCCTTCTGGAAGTCAGTTGGGTGGTCCCTCAGAAAACTGGACATAGTATTATCTGAGGACCCAGCTATATCACTCCTGGGTGTATAGCCAGAAGATGCTCCAACATTTAATGTGGACACATGTTCCACTAAGTTCATAGCAGCATTAATTATAATAGCCAGAAACTGGAAACAAACCAGATGTCCCTCAACAGAGGAATGAATACAGAAAATGTGGTACATTTACACAATGAAGTACTACTCAGCTACAAAATGATGAATTCATGAAATTCTTAGGCAAATTGGTAGGACTAGAAAATATAATCCTGAGTGAGGTAACCTCAATCTCAAAGGAAAACACATGGCATGCACATACTAATAAGTGGATATTAGCCCAAAAACTTAAAATAACCAGGATACAATTCACAAACCACAAATTCATTCTTAAGAAGAAGAAAAATCAATGTGTGGGTGCTTTGGTCCTTCAGAGAACAAAATACTCACAGACGCAAAGATGGAGATAAAGTGTAGATCAGAGACTAAAGCAAAGGCTACTCAGAGACTGTCCCATCTGGGGATTCATCCCAATACAGTTACCAAACCCAGACTCTATTGTGGATGCCAAGAAGTGCATTCTGAAAGGATCCTCATATGGCTGTCTCCTGAGAGACCCTGCCAGAGTCTTACAAATACAGAGGCAGATGTTAGCAGCCAACCATTAGACTGAGCATGGTGTCCCTAATAGAAGAGTTAGAGAAAGGACTGAAGGAGTTGAAGGGTTTTGCAACCCTAAAGGAAGAACAGCAATGTTAACCAACCAGACCCCTAGAGCTCCCTGGGACTCAGCCATCAACAAAGAATACATGGCCCTAGCTGCCTATGTAGCAGATGATGGCCTTGTCATGCACCAATGGAAGGAGGGGTCCTTGATCCTATGAAGGTTTGATAGATATCCCAGTGTATGGGAATTGAGGGCATAGTGGTGGGTGTGTGTGGGTAGATGGAGGAATGCCCTCATAGAACCAGAGGGAGGGAGGATGTGATATGGTGTTTCTGGGAGTGAGGGAAATTGGGAAAGGGGATAAAATTTGAAATGTAAGTAAAGAAAATATCCAATAAAAATAAATAAATAAGTGTCCATACTCTGTTCTACACCTCAAGGAAATCTCTTAACTGTAGCAAACTGTTCATATTGAAGGAACAGTGGATACAAGCAAGATTGATTTACAGCAAGGCAAAGTCCAAATTCTGATTAAGATGTCTCTTCAAATCTCCTACTTCATTCAGCTTGAATGAGTGCAAGATATTTCTCTCTTTTGTGCTAATTCTGCCCCCTGTCATGAGTTTGCCATGGCACATATCACATGGCTTAGGAATTTTTATTATCTTGAGGTCTCCAATTAAATCAAAGTGTCATTTTCAGAGCTTCACTCTTGGTGCTCATGCAGGGACTCCCTTGCCATATATCAGGTCTTCTTTCTTACATATCTATTATAATAATTCACATTCAGGGTAGAATTACCTGAAAGACAGTGACCTATAGAGGCAGTACATCTGATTCTGATAGCCATAAGAAGGGCACTAGAAATAGATGTTTGAAGGACCTTGTGCCATTGAGCCACAGAGTAATGATGGTAGTAAATGTACCCAAGAGCCACTTCACTAAATACGAGTACTTTATACAAATAATATATTATTTTACTCAATACTCTACAGAAGGAATAACAGTTCTCTAAATGATCTGGTCTATGTCTACTTGTATTTCATAACTCAATTTTTATGACACTATAATAAGTGCAGGAGGTCCCAACAGCTAGAGCTTTGAACTGCTTCTGAAAATTGATATTAGATCTTGCCAATTTTTTACTGCCTAGAACCTGCTACGAAAGAGTCTAGGGACCTAGAGAAAAAACAAATATGGATGTTCTGCTGAAGGTACACAGAAACAAAGAAACTCTTGATGACATATGTATATACTCATATCTATTTTTGCTCTTCCTTCATGAGAGAAGCATCCTACTTAAGAAAAGAAAGAAATGGAAAGAAATACAGAGAGTTGGATTCAGGAAATACATAGATAGTGAGAGAATTTGAAATAGTCAGCCCTAAAGAGTATATTTCCATCAAATCAAATCCTTCCTATCATGGCAAAAAATGAAATCTATCCCTTTGGCTGAATAGGAGAACAAAGGAGTGTAAGAGTGGAGGGGTTGGAGGACATCAAGGAATCAAGGCTTTCTAGACACTACAGGATTGTTGCATGAATGACCTCAAAGAGACTGCAGATGAGATCTTGCAGCTGAAAGACAAATTGGACATCACCCCACAAATAACCCAGAAACTATCTCCAACATATCGCATCTTGCTAGTGTTAGTCTAGAAGCAAAGCTGTTATATAAACCATAGTTAAGAAAAGGCTTCATGTCCAGCATTAGAGGAGCAACACACAATGAACTTAAATGCATATTTGGAGGTTCTTTTTGTCTTTTTTCATGTTAATCTGGTTTTAATGTTTTTAATGGACTACTGTGTATGTCTGAGTCTCTTCATGTATGTGTATTTCTTGTCCTTTTTCTTCAAGCCTTTTTCTTTTTGCTTTTTTTTCTATTTAATTTTATTTTTCTTTTATCTAATTATATTTTTTATTTAATTAGTGTGGGTCTTATTGCCTGCAGCTTCCCACGGAGGTCTCTGGACCGGCTTGGTTGGAGGAGGTCTTGTACATAGAATCGAGCAAGCACGGACCGGGTGTCTCTACCCTGTCTTTCAAGATGCTCTGTTTCTCCACGCTGCCCTGAGTCGGGTTGGGCTGGGCTGGCAGGCCGACTAGCCTGTGAGTGCTTCGCAGCTTCAGGCCACATTTCGGGAGAGCAGACCTCTTCCCAAGTGTTACAGCTCTAGAACAAAAGGCTCAGACCACAGAGTAGATCTTTCACACACTTTACTTCCCTGGATACCATACATATATATAGTTTTGGGGGATCATTCATATTTTGGCAGCAGTTATTTCTCATTGGTTTGGGCTGAGAATCTTTATTTGCATGTTAGAGGGCTTGACTAATATTACACATCTCTTCTGTTGGGGGTCGTTGTCAGGGGGTTGGGCTGAAATCTGAGCCATGGTCTCAGGAGCGATTCACCGAACGAACGCCTTCCGTCCCTCTGAGCAAATGCTCAGTAGGTCTCCGAGGTTCAGAATGGTTTGCTCTACTGGACTTTGGCTGTCAGAACTGCTCCCATTGCCCCACAAATTAGTATTTTTCAGATGACTGTTTGTTGCATAATGGAAGCCAGGAAGGGTGTAAATCCTGATAGAAGGGGAATTGATGGAGAAATGGGAAAAATAAGGAAAGGATAGATAATTATAAGTAGAATATATTGTATTAAAAATACTTTCAGTATAAAATATTCTTGTGTCATTTCTTTTTCTACCACTAAAAGTTTTTGCTATTTTCACTATAGACTATAATTCCTTGTTTATAGATACATAGTCAGATAGTATTTTACACAGATGATGGTAGTCTTGACTATTCTTGGCTGTTCCACATATCTACCTTAAGATTCAAATATTCATGTGTATTTTTGTTCCTTTTGGTTTTCATACAAAAATGTGAATGGCAGATATTTTGTTTTACCATTTTATTGTGACCAAAATAGCATCCATTTTACTTTTGATCATCCTAAAGATTTTCTGTTATGTCTCATTATAATATTCAATTATAAAATTGTTTATACCAACTGGTATTAAGTCATTAGTTCTCATCCTTTCTAGTGCTGCAACTATTCAATACAGCTCCTCGTGTTTTGTTGACTCCATGTTATAAAATTATTTTGTTGCTACTTTGTAATTGTGATTTTGGTACTGTTATAAATCACAATGTAAATAAAAGTGTGATATGAAAGATATCTGATATAGAATCCCTGTGGGGTTTACAACCTACAAGTTGAGAGCCACTACTATATTAAGTAATAGTAAGTATGAGGATAATTCCTTGGCAGGTTATGTGGCCATATGTCAAAAGGCATGTGACAGAAGCAATTTTAATTTCTGGGCAGCACATAAACATCTTGTTATCTAATCACTGAGCAGTAAACAACAGTTTTCTTCCTTCTTGTCATACCTTTTCCATGGGTATAATAGTTGTTTATGAGATTGTTTAGTACATTTGCCATCATTATAAACAAAATGAGTGGCTAAGAAAGACAGATTCAAACCCACAAAGTGAGATAATTTAACAGATTTGTACATTCTGCATGAGAGATGCCTTAGGCTGGAGGTCTGTTAACCAGATGTTGGTTGGATATTTT
>JADRCD010169614.1:15310-27628 GCA_019843815.1 Montemys delectorum | reverse complement strand
ATATATATATATATATATATATATATATATATATATCATAAACATGTACCAATGTATATAATATACAATATATTTAATTAACAATATATTATTAATATTTATACATAATATAATAATAATGTATTATATATATTTTCTTGCTCTCTTTCAAATTCATGGCCTCTTTTTCATTTATCATATATATAGATTTTCAGAGCTGACCACATGTTATTAGATTACCGATTGGTGTGCTCTTCTTCCCTGGTAGAGACTATTTTTACAGCTTAGCACTCCTTAGTTGCCTGTGGTTCTTTCTACAAGATTGAGGTTTTGTGTCCCCACCTCTGTGTTAGCATGTCTGTTCTTGTCCTTGTTCAGCTTCTGTTTAGGCAGTCATGTGAATGAGACTATGGGTGGGGCTTCTAACATTCCTAGGAGATACATTCTCATAGTAGGGAGTTTGAAGTGATTTTTAAGTATCCCTACCATCCAATATTTACCTAAAGAAAAGATCTTTAAAACTTTTTTAAAATTTTAAATCAATTTTAAATAGTTTCATATTGTTATTGTCACTTAGAGAAAGTGTGAAACAAGGCTTCAATTAATTTTAATCAGTTTTCTTTTCTGTAAAATGGGGATGACAAAGTCTTATTATGGTTTATAAATATATATTCTATATAATGATATTTATAATAATGCTTATAAATAATGTGTTTTAAATAATAACACAATATTGTACTTTTAGAAAAATTGAGAATTATCTATGCTAACATGTATTAAGTACAGAATAAAATGTATGGCTGTTATGAAGTTATTTTCCCTTCTTTCTTAGAGTACCAATAAAGTATAATTGAATTTAATAAGAATTGAACACAGGAGATATAATAAAATGAATAAAAATCAGACTTTGCTCATGAAAAGCTCATAAAATAATAAAAGAAACCTCTATATTATTAATTCTCCAAGAGCTAGTCACACACACACACACACACACACACATATGCATGCACATACACACAAATGTATACATTTTCACATTTCACTATGTATTACATACTATTTAGAATATGAAAACTTTTTTCTTTCTTGGGAAAGTACAGATTCTTTTTGTAATATGGGGTGTATGTGTGATATGTGTGGGTTTGTACATGTATAAATATGTATATATTCATGTGGATGCAGGTACACATGTGATGATTTGCATGTAGAAGTCTGAGGACAACCTTTGGGTATCAGTTATTATTTTTCTACATTTTTTAAAGACAAAATCTCCTTGCTGCTATGTGTGCCAGACTAGGTGACTTGCAAACTTCATGAAATCTGTCTCTGCTTTTCATCTCCTATAGGATTCTAGGATTACAAATATTTTGGTCAGTGGGTTTACTTTATTTTTTGTACGTCCTGGGGATTCAGACAGAAGTCATTAGGCTTTTTCAAGCACTTTTGCTCATTGAGTCTTCTCCAAGTTCCTAGGGTTTTGTTTGTTAGTTTGTTTTTATAAATAGTGTTATGATGTATTGACAGTGTACAGTCATCTACTCATGTTTTTGCATTACTCTAATTTATTTCATCCTAAAATCTAGGGGTGGAGTGATAGCTTTATTGGTAATGTGTCTCACATGCATGAGCACTTGAGTTCAGTCTCCAAAGCCCACATAAAAATGATAGGCATAGAGGTGTACTCTTGAGGTCTCAGCACCATGCAGATAGAGGCAGAAGGATACCTGCAGCACTGCTGGATAGCCAATCTAGTGTAACTGATGAGCCAATAAGAGCCTATGATGCAAGAGAAATGGATAACATTGATACCCAAGATTGTCCTCTGGCTTCTACATGTACAAACATATTTACCTGCAATATGTCTAAATATGCACACATGTGGATAAAATATTTTATCCTACAATATAGACTAGTGAGTTGGAAATAGTGAGAATCAGCAAGAGACAAAGAAATTATAGTATGTATTAGTCAGGGGAGCTCGCTGATATGAGAAACAATTTCCAAGCCAAGTCACTGAATGCTACTCAAACATTTCTTACTCATTGCAGTTTGCTGGGCAAAGTGATGATTGGTAGAACGTGGACTCTGCTCCACACTGTCCATCAGGCACCCAGGACCTTGTATCCTGTAAATTAGTCATTTTACAGAGTATGATCCTTCTCTTTGGTTAACTGTAGAGGAAGAGGAGAGCCTAGAGGATATTTTATAAAACAGAAGTAATGTGTATCATTCATTATTGACAGAACTCAGTCACACGACCCTATCCAGTAGCAATCTATTTGTGAGCTCAGTGTCAATCTCTACCTCAGAGGAAAGTTATTTTCTGTTCCTGCATCATTTTATGCACATTAGCTTTATTCAGCTCACATATTTGAAGAAATAAAGTACCAACCTTATTTGCATGAAATGGAGGGTCACTGCTCATTCCTTTGTCTATGATAGGCATGCACATGTATTTCATTGTAAACAAATGGTTTCAAGTTACTGTAACTTCCTTAAATTCATTGGATCACCCTGAGGATTTGTGTAACTATTGACTTACTTCCAGCCCAGAACCTCCCTCTCTAGCTTATTCTTACAAATGAGTAAATTTGTGATAAATTGTACTATAGAAAATTCTAAGAAAGGACATGAACTAGAAAAGAGGTGTTTGAGACTTTACTAAAAGTGTCTTTAAAAAATATTTATGAAGTCTAAAGGAAATTTCACACTTATCTCAGCTTATAAACCTATTTTCCATATATGGATATTTTATTGTAGATTCTGTTTAGCATTTTCACTTGACCTGGCTTGAGTTGATGAACTAGGGCCAAACACCTGGATCAAAAAGATTTTGTTTTATTTCCATTACTGGATAAAAGCATCAGATATCTGTCTTTCCACTTTATCATCTACAAAGGGTCACTTTTGATTGAGACAATTTCTTTGTTGCATTGGCATAATGAAAAGGGATGCTTCTTTGATAGGATGGCTTATTGTTTGAGTATGACTCGTGAACAGTTAGTCCATGATGACCTGTTTTTGTTTTTGTTTGTTTGTTTTTAGAACCACCTATTCTATTGTATACCTAGAAACAATTAAAACTATGGTATTTTGAAATGTATCCTTCCCTGCCACACTGCCTTTTCTCCCTATGTGGAGAGCTTGGCTGCATCCTGCTTCTTCAGTAGATGTCAGAGGGAGGATAATTCTGGGCTTGTGATTTTTCTCTCTCCTTTTATCTGCCTCTTTTTGTGTCTTTGTGTGCAAGTCTATGATTACTATTGAGTTCTCCCCTCCCCTAAATGCCAGCAATTATCTCACAGGTGGAGGGATTAGGAAAGAGCTGGGACAATTGTACTAGGATTAGAATAATGACTCCCCTCCCCCTTTAAATACAATGGCAGGGGGGATTGAAGACTTGGAAGGGGCCAGGCCAAGCTGTGGAGGAGGGTTGACAATTTGCTTTTGATTCATAAATCCCTACAGAGAGTGAAGGAAGAATCCCCTGATAGAAAAAAAGAGTAATAAAAAGCTAGAGATGCTTGGAGTTAGATTCTTATTTGGGGAGCTGGGCTGCAGGAATTCAGGGTGGCCATTTTTCCTTTCTAAAATGTACTTAGGCTATCTCTTCAAAAATTATTCTGGGTAGAAAAGGAAGCTTAAGGGTCTAATGTATGCCAAGGCCAAGAGCATTTTGGTGAGACATTATCTTTCTTCCCAAGGGAGAATGATTTATTTAGAATATGCTCTGCCAGGGTGGTTTTTGTTTTGTTTTGGTTTTGTTTTTGTTTTTCCCAGAAGCAAGAGCCACACTTGGGAACCCAGCTACCTTACACAGCAAAGGAGATTTGTGGGTTCTGTTCCTAAGAAATCTAGCAACACAAGGGAGGTGACCATGACCCAGTGTCTTTCTCCTGCTAGGTTTTGGCTTTGCTTGTTTGGTGCTGGCTTCAGTCTTAGCAGGCTCCTTCCCCTCCTATAATTCTAGGATGGCTGATGGCTATAACCCAGGGCAATTTGCTTTTTTGTTCATGTTTCAGACTTGTTCCTTCTTGGATTAGTTAGAATTCTCTAGGGAAACTGATGCATATATCAGTACACACACACACACACACACACACACACACACACACACACACACAGCTCAGGTGATCTTGGAGCCTAAGAAATGCTAGTGTCTGTTATCTGCAAGTAGGAGGGAAATCGAGACTACATGGTTACAGTTGGAACTTAAGGCCTGAGAAATGATTGTATAGATACTAGATACAGGTAAAGAGAAGACTGATGGCTTAGTTTAAGGCATCAGTCAAAAACAGTGAGTTCTTTGTTCACATGTTTATGCTGTTGAGGCTGTCAAAGATGGAAGTCTGTTCTACTCATTCAACTGAGAGAAATGTCCTCACATAGAAACTTACTCAGAGACATACTCAGAAGTAGTGTTTGGTCTGGACACCCAGGATGAGTCCCTTCAAGTTGGCTCAAACTTCAGTAGCTCAAGTCTACTCCCTGTCAACTTGATATTCATACACATCTTCTTAAGTGATACTTAATTACTCAATGGAAAAAAAATGCAAGATCCACCTAACAGGGCCCATCTATCCCATGTACAACTGAAAATGCATTCACTCTCCTAAGACGAAGTAAAATCTTTGACTGATGCTTCTCCTCTCTTAGATAACATATAACTTAAGTATTTTGGTGCAGAGAAAACACTCTCCACACACTACCATGTAAAGTAATGTATCTTATGCCACATGGTAAGAGATTAAAAGGGGAAAGCAATCAAAGACATTTACTATACACTCATATTTATGACAAAATGATGATATAATTATCCTAATTGAAGTCCCTATTCTAATAATTGGCCATATTTGGTATTTATAACTGCTTTCTTCTGTTACCTATTTTGTATTCCCTTTCTCTTCAAATATCTGTGCTGATTTGCTTGGGAGATAGCTCACACATACATTCCCAAAGGACTAGCCTATTGGTGGTTCTGCCTTGATTGAGCTGTTCTAGCTCTGCAGGATTATAACTACAGGACTATATAAGGAGATGTTTTTAGTGGGCCTCCTGGCTGTTCTTCCTGTATCTATCATAGAGTGATAATCCATGTTTTCCTTGGTAGTATCACTAACTTAGCATGATAACCCTAGTACAGTAACCCCTTCTCAGCTAGTTACTAGAGAGCTTGGGACTTCAAACCGATCAGTTTCCCCCTTAAGGGGAAATGCCTATAATTATGGGTTTTTCTGGCTTTTAAGGCATCAGTCAAAAACAGTGAGTTCTTTGTTCACATGTTTATGCTGTTGAGGCTGTCAAAGATGGAAGTCTGTTCTACTCATTCAACTGAGAGAAATGTCCTCACATAGAAACTGAGTCGCCCATAGGACAGAGTTGACATTTTCTGTAGTACTTGAGGTTTAAGGGAAGACTGGAGACTAGACATCAAATCTAAAAGAATGGATTTGGGGGCAACAAATATACATGGCTAAAGTAAATTTTAAAATGAAAAGCCAAATCCAATAATGTCCTCAGTAGGGACTTGGTAAATTGTGAGTCTACATTTTCATCGTCTCTCTGTGAGGAGCTCCTGTTTCACGAGCATGGATATCACCCTACTCAGTGTACCAGTGGGGGCATCATTTGTAGACAGAAGGGAAAGGTGGCAAGTATCCTAGCATCTGTATGACGAGAGATCTCTGTTTACTGTTATGAAAAGAGGCAGGACCATACCTGTGAGGATCGAGGGGTTGCTAGCCTCATGTCACTTTAAGTAAAAACTGCTCTGATGGAGTTTCCCATCTGCTTAGATCTCTGGGCTCTATGTAGGTCACCTGACATGGATTGCTATTGATGGATAAAGGACTAAGGAGGCCCTCTAGTCTCAAGTGTGTTTTTAACAGAGTGGCTCTTAGTAAATATCTCTTTCTCAGGATGCCTCGCTTCATTCTCCGTCTTCCTTTTCAGCTGTGTTTAATCAGCTGCTGCCCCTTAGCATACTGACCTAATTCTCAACTGTACATTCCATTTAGGCTTTTGAGACAGTATGGCTCCTGTTTTACTGCTAGTGTTTGTTCCCTCTTGACCCACGGCCACTGGAATTATCACTAATTTTACTCGTTCCCACCAGTGTAGCGGGTAACAACAGACCATGGCTGAAGAAACAGGCAGAAGAAACAAGTCCTAAGACAAATTAGCTATGAGACTGTGGTAGTCATGTCCTGTAAGTCAATACCAGAAAGTCGCCTTCAATGGGCTGCTGTTTCCCTGGCCCCAGGTACCTTTGATTTCCTCAATCCATATTGGGAAGGTCAAGGATTTTTATAGTTTATTGTGCACATGATTCAATTGGTCGTTTGTTAAATGCAGGTTCTGAGATAGGAGGGTTGGGCTGGAAGAAGATATTCTGCATTTTTAACAAGCTCCCTAGAGAGGCATGCCAAGACTACTCAGGCATAGGCTAGTCTTAGGAAGTCTAAGAGTTTCAGCTTGAATGATGCTGCAAATGAAGCCATCTGGTCCACTCCCCTCCATGGTCAGGCCAGAAGGTAAAGACCTCAAAGTGGAGGGCAGCACTAAGACACCAGGGACTCTGGTTCTTAGGAACCCGTGGTTATCATTAGGTAGCTAAGGAGGCATCTGGTGAAACTCAAGCCTTCTTATTCTCATTGGATGTCAGAGGTGGGGTTTTGTCTCTGTATTCATGTCTGTACAGGGCATGATGACACTGGCTTATCTCCCAGAGTCTGGGGAACATTCAGTCATGTCTTTTGTGATAGATACACAGTGCTATTTTATCACTCTAATAAGGAAAAAGAAATCCATGGAGAATAGTTTGTAGTTAATTCTATCACCCTAAATCCCCCCTAGTTTTGTAATGAATCATATCAAAGACTCATTTGGGGGAATCTACAAATATTCACAAGCTGCCAGATATAAATTTCTTGGGCTTATCGGCAGGTAAAAGTTTCATATATGTGCTATCTGCAAGTCCCAACCCCTTCCCTGAATTTCTGAGTGTTTTCTTAGACACTAGTAGTTCTTATAGGCCTAAGAGACCCATGGTAGTATGAAGATGTTTTTATATTCTCACCAGCTCACAGCTGGTGCTGAGGCTTGTAGCTGGACATGGGATATGCTGCACTTGATTTTTTCTAAAAATATGTTATCAGTCTGGAGATCTCTGGGCTCTGTTCAGCCCTATTTGATCATACCCTCTCTATTTCTTATCTGTATAATCCCTCAGGAAGACCAGATCTACACAAAAACACACAGAAGTAAATGTTTAGCTTATAACAAAGTAGGGTACTTGACCCTCTGGTTGATTCCACTGTTTTATTTGGACTAAAGCTAGGAAAAAACTAGACACATTGGGCTGCTGTGTGTGTTGGGGACACACACAAGGTGAATTAGGAGGCTCTGTGTCCACAATTGGCTTTTTGCATCTTTATTGGCTAAGAGGTTTATGGTGAGGAATGGCTCCACTCCTGGCTGGTAGTGGCTGGATGGTGGTGTTTGCTTGCTGTCTTCAGGGATGTGGTATGAACAGCTGTAAGACTAAGTGGTTATTCAGTATTCTGAGAAAGGTTAAAGTGTGGATCTTTGGCTTCCCTAAGGACTAATCCTGTAACAGGAGAGCCACAGAAAATGTGCACCACTTGGGAAGGGAGCCGGCACCAGGATTTTTGTTATCATTACAGTTCCAAATGAAAGTGTTAGAAACCTAAATCTGGATTGAGGCAGTGAGATGAGAAGTACGTAGAAGGAAATGAATTATTTATTCCATCACTGGGGTCCTGAAAACGTGGAATGGGCGCTAATCTCCTTTGGGCCAGGCTTGAGGTTGCCTGTGCAAGATCTGACCTTATCTACTCCTGCCCAGACACCTTGGCTTCCAGTGAACTGCTTTGAGAGTAATCCGAATAGGGCCCTTACCTCATTGTTCTGAAGAATGTGAAATTTTACCTAGCATGGAGTCAGGGGACTAGAAAATGCTTGTGTCTGTGATTTCTCTTAATCCCATAATTTCCCAACAGATGCAAAGAGAAGAAAGGGAGGGTCATGTGGAGAGCGTACTGGGCCTTGGGGACACTGTGAATCGCCTAGGCACCATGCTGGGGCAATGTATCCTGGCCAATGAATCCATTTTGCATTACAGTCCGTTGTGGGACATCTATTGTTCCCATTTCACTGGTAAAGCAATTGAGGTTTAAAGAGAACCTCTTACTATCACTTAATTATTCTTACTGGGAGGTTTATCTTATCTCTGTCTTGAGCACTTTTTTACTTCCCAAGGTTACCTTTTTTTTTTCCATCTTACTTATAACAATATAAGCAAGGCAATATAGATAAAGCAATATAAGAGGCAATATAGACATCTAAAAATTCCCCAAGATGGAGAAGGGAGAAACAAGTATTTCAGGGGTTACATTGAAAGATGGAACAAAAAAAAATGTCATTCTTCATAAAGATTCATTATCTGTCCTTTTATACTCTCTTGTCCTGTCCACCAGTCTCTTTCTGGATCCGTCAATATTTGTATCTCTTACACTCGACTTTCTTCCTGTTTCTTCTCTCTACTCTTTATCCAACATGGTTTTTACTGTAAAGTTTCCATCAGAGCTCTCTGTTTGATTTAGCTGATTTTCCTTGCTAACACATTTCTGAGTCGGTTGCTTAGAGGAAGGCATTGTTACTAACAACTCTGCTTTCAGGGTAATGAGAAGTAGAGAGGCTAGGGGAACTTTTTTTTTTTTTTTAAAGAGTACTTTTAAAGTTTCAAGGTTGCTGACTCGATGAAAATAAAGATATGCATTTAAGAGCACGTTGTATCCTCACTAACTAGTGGCCTTTCACCCATTGCTGGCCCTGTGCCCACCATATTCATTTTTAAGGTGCTCACATTTAGAGATCACATTTAGAGATCACATTTAGAGATCACATTCCTGAATAGCCAAGAGTTACCTATCTAATAGACACAGAGCACAGATGAGGAAAAGCTCCGAAGGCTTACAGGACATGGACCTTCCACTGTAGCCCACTCCTTTGTCTCTTTCAATGAAATTTGGCTCAAATTGTTATTTACCCAAAACATTTCCTTCTTTTCTACCATGGTAGCCCTAAACCACTAAGCAGATTGTCTTTTCTTTCTTCTTAATCAGCTTTTGAATTCTATTATAAGCTAAAAATATTGAGACTCTGTAGGTTCTCAGGGGTTAGGGTTATATGAATGAAATAGGCCTGACCCTTGTGTTCTGAATGTTAACAATCCCTTGGAGAAGATAAATATGGGAAAGCCATGCATGCGAGGTTTTGAAGAAGGGACACAGTGTGTGTTAGGCAGGGTGCATGTCCTGATCATCTCAGGAAGTGTGATCAAGTCTTCACATTCCAACTCTTCTTGAACATCATCTACCTTGCTCTGACTCTTTGGTGAACATGTCCTTAGAGCCTGGATGCTCCAGTAGCCACATTGCATTGTGTTGTAACTATCTATTTGTTATCTGACTGTGCCTGTCATACTGCCTGACTTGATGGACTGTCTTCTGAAGTGTCACAGACATATCTTCCCTGAACCCTATAATGTTACTTTACTGGCAAAAGACTTATAAGCACTCTCTCAGTTCTTCAAAAAAAAAAAAAAAAAAAAAAAAAAAAAAAAAAAAAAGAAGTCTTAGTTCCCTAGGCTAGCATTCACATTTTAGCATTCCAATTCAGTTCCCATCATATCTACTGACATATCCTGACACCTACATCTTCCAGTACACAGCCCAGCTGCAGCCTTGCCTCCTCATCTTGGCCCATGCCATACCCTTCCCTTGGATACCTAGCAATTTCTAGCCATCTGTTAATGTTTAATTCCAATGTTACTCCCTGGTGTCACCATACCTGACTGTGTCAGCTCTTTAGAATGCTATTGTGCATCCTGCGATATCACTCGGCGATACCTATTTGGTACCACCCACTTCTGTAGTTTGTGTTGCAGACTATGCATTTCTCTAGTCAGGTTGTGAGCCCCTGGAGGCTAGGCTCATCACGACAACTGTTAGGCTTCTATAGATAGGTGTTCAAAGCGTGTAGGATGCTAGGCTTATTGCATATAGCTAGTCAGATTAGTGTTACAAGGTGTTTGGTACAGTGCCAGGCATAAATGCATAACCACAGGATGGAAAGCTCATAGGAAAAGAACTTGAAGGATTTAAACGTGAAGCAGAAACGTTATATCTGCTTCTCAGTTTTCAACCTAAAAAAGGGGGTAAGATGACATTTTCATTTTTGTGGTGGATAAAGTAAAGGTGGGTTGGGGAGAAAGAAATAGTAGGAAGAGATGATATAATAGGAAAGAGGAGGGACCCCCAAAACAGAGATACCCTGTGTGAGATGCCTGGGTTAAGTCCTGAGTCTTGTGTTGTTGCAGGTGAAGGTTGGCCAAGTTGTAGCACATCTGGAGCCTCATCTGTTGAGGAAAGTTAAAACATTTTCTTTTCAGCCCCAGGTGTGTGGGGAGAACAAATGAAAGCAGTTTTTAAACTGGAAAGTGCCTATGAATGGAAAGGAGGGGTGTTACTATAAACAGCAGCACCATTTATCGTCTGAGTCTTCTCAAAGCCACACTATGGCAGGGGAATAGATCAATGGGTAGGTCTGCTGTGACAGGGAGAAAGAGGCCAGACTGGTAGGAGCCTGTGGTCAGATCCTGCAGGCCCCACAGTGATGCTGCATCTGTCTAAGTATTCTTGTAACATAGAGGTGCTCCCCTAGATTGTGTATGGAAAGAATAAGGTGTATGGCCCCAACCTTGCCTGTGACAGACACTCATTGGAACCTAGTCCAAGAGCTGGGTGAGCACAGTTTTCATGGCTACTGTGTACTGATTATGAGGTATTCGTATAAGCACTGGAACAAGCAGAGATCCCCTGGTGTGAGCCCAGCTCTGTATATAGCAGCTCTGAGCACTTTCTCTGAGTGTGGTATTCCCTAAGCTCCAGAGACTTGGTGGCTTGTGTCTAGGACTTCCATTCATTTTTGTAACGGCACTGAAAGATTATCATATTGCTGTTCTCTAGCTACAGCAGAAGGGCCAAAGTCAGGCAATATGGATTTTAGAAGGAAGAAGATAGAAAGACACAGGACCTGGAAATGAAATCCAGAGCTCTTAATTACGATCCTCTGATACCTTGAACCCCTTAGAGAGCCTTCTGTCTAACAGAGACTGAGAGTCTTCTTATCTACTTGCTTTCCACATGGGGTCTGAGAATCTGGGGAGGGAATAGATGTGAAAGCATACATGTAAATATTCATAGCATAGTATATCCCCAGCAATGTCGTGGGTCCTGGGATACCATGGCTGATATAGCAGCTAAATACCTGTTGCAATTGAGGTATATTCTAACATTTATCTGCTACTAAAGTGGGTGTCAGAAAGTAAAAGAGAGAAATAAATGCAGCAATCTGAGAACAATGTTATTTTCAGAAAGAAAGAAGTCATGTTCACAGCCATTGCCCTTTGAACTTACATTCATTTTCAAGTATAAGAAAATGAAATTAAGAGATAAACCAACGTGGGGGAATTTACAGTCCAACAGATAAAAGCAGTGAGAATGCATTTATAAAAGGACAAACTGTGTCAGGACATTCTGATCAGTACCAAAAGCAAGCCTTAGTTCTAGGAGGTAACAAGCACTTAGTGTCTGTAATATATCTGGAATTTAGTAAAAATCGCTTGGAAGAGAAGAGCTTGAAGTCTTGCCTAAGAAATTAATTCGAATTGGCCAGGGGGGAAGCTGTGTCACTCAGGATGAAAGCTTTCTGGGAGATGCAAGGGAGCAGTGAGATGACAAACGGACATAACTCCCAGGGTGTGATGGGGTCAGGTGAGAAGACCCGATTTAACCATCATTGCTTAATGATCTGAAAGAATGACTATGCTCCTGGTAATGACGTTCATACGTGATGCTAAATTGGGAGGTGTCATAGTGATGGCTCACAGAAGGAAGCAAAGTATCAGAGGATGGCAGTCAAAGTCAGAAGGCCAATATAGTCAGGGACAGTGGGGGATGGCGCAGGCAAGGGCAAATGGAGGAAATTTCTTTGAGCAGAGTATCCAAACACAGAGATATATGTGTTAGCCATAGGTATGCATAGGAATCCAGGCAGCAATGAAACAAAAGCTTCCCATTGATTTGATTTACCCTTCCTTGGAGGAGGAGGAGGCACCATAAGTTATATTTGAGAAAGCATTAATGCTCCTCACTTTAGTGATCATGTCTTGTTTTGCAGGATTGAGTCCCACCCCCCCCACTTCTTTTTTTTTTTTTTTTTTTTTTGATTTTTTTTTTTTTTTTTGTTTTTTTA
>JADRCD010169614.1:0-15210 GCA_019843815.1 Montemys delectorum | reverse complement strand
GTAGCCCTGGCTGTCCTGGAACTCACTCTGTAGACCAGGCTGGCCTCTACCTCTAACTCAGAAATCTGTCTGCCTCTGCCTCCCAAGTGCTGGAGTTAAAGGTGTGCGCCATCACTGCCCGGCTGAATCCCTTCCTTTTTCATTAGTGTGATAGTCTTAGAAGGAGAAATTTATGTTTTGTCCTTAATGATTAAGATTACTACTTAATCTATAAACTGGAAAATCATAACAGTTTCTCAAGAATTATGTGAGGGTTAATCAAGTACATTGTGTAAGCACTGTGGTAAATAATGTGTACTTGATAAATATTACCTATTATTGCCTATTAGGCATACTATTGTTCTACATATACAGTCTATATATACAATGGCCTTTCAACATGAACTAGGTCAAGAAACATACAACAAACAATTTGAAAAATTCTGATGAAATAAAAGTAGCACTGTCTAGAGGATCAGCATTCTTTCCCGGGTTCTGTTTTTCGATCACCATAGAATTGTTTTTACTTTTTGCCCCATGTGTACAAATGTCTTGGACTTGAGTTGACCATCTCTTAAGGCCCCATCTAACTTGAAAATCTTATGTGTCTATAAAATTGTCTTTGTTAGATTTATAAATTAGATCCTTAGATAAATGTCTGACATGGACAGCTTTAGTGGAGGGAAGATTTATTTTTGCTCACATTTTAAAGGTTGCAACCTGTGGTCATTTGGCTTCATGGACTCAGGGCTCAACCATGGCAAGCATGTCCATCATGGTAGGGAACATGAGATGGAGCAAATTGCCCATCATCTACTGGAGGGATGGGTTGAAGAAAGAGGAGGCACTATAGACAACAGGGATATCACCTTCAAAGTTAACCCTCCAGTAATTCATTGTCTCCACCTATGTTCCATGTTCTAGTAGCCCATCCAGTTATGATTAATCAATAGAGTAATCACTTGATGACGTTAATACCCTCCCAATCTAATTTCCTCTCAACTGGCTATAAGCTAGGCACCAAGCTTACAATACACAAACATTCTTGAGAGACACTTCATTATCTAAACCATAGCAGGTTCAAAGTAAGTTAAATATTATATTATTTGGGTTGTCATCTTTGGGGTATATCTTTCAGCAATTCTTAATCTTTAGACCTATTCGCTACTACTAATTACCACTCTGGGTAAGGCAATTGACTTACACATTTTAGCACTGAAAAGCTGACATCCCAGCAATATTCTAGTCCTGAGCCAATCAGGAAAATTGGTCAGCTTGCTCATGGGATAATTCCCAAGAGGGTGAGCATGACAGCCCAAATAGATATCTGCTCCTGTTGGACGTACTGGAGTCATCCTTAGAAAGATACTTAATGCTTTGTACAGGGTGTGAATTGATGAGAGTTACATCATTTGGATGTGTTCGATGGAGTTTTCAAAGACTTAGGAAAACTATGTCTACGTAGACCTAGTCCCTCATTTTTAAAAAAGAAATAATTTGTATGTTTATTGCAGTTGTATGTATAACATGGCCTGAGGGTAGAGGTCAGAGGACAATTCATGGGAGTTAGTTGTCTCTACAATGTAGGTCCCTTGGATTGAATTAAGGTTGTCAGGTTTGGAGGCAAGCATCTTTTCCCTCAGAGCCATCTCACCAGCCCAAAGCAGTGTCTCTTAATACATTTTCTCAGAGTTCATATAGTTGCCTCTATTCTTGACAACTGTTGAGATGACAAGTCATGAATCTTAGAAGGGCACCATTTCATGTGCCTACCAACCAGTAGACCTCTCTTGAAAGGGTGAACTGAGAAGAGAAATTAGTTTTGTTTTCAAGATTTTTGACTGAAATGAATAGCATGTTCATGTGGAATTCCTTGTAGACCAAGAAGGTGACAGGTTGAAGGACGCTGCAAGAGAGTCATCCATATGATTGACAAGTTAGAGGAAGTAATTGATGAAAAGAGAGAAAAGAACAAAGGGCCATGGTGGAAGTGGGGTGCATGTGCATGACAGTAGGGTAAGAGAAGTTAACTAGAACACTCATGAGGAGAGACTGGATTGAGGCCCAGCAGCTGCAAGGTGATGGGAGGTTTAAGGCCTTCTGAAGTTACACACTTTAAAATCAGTTCATATTTGCCAAATATCTCATGCTGTGCTATGATCTATGCTAGGCATGGGAAACACAAAGGCTGTTTTTACCTTATCTCTTTATTCTGGTGAAAGAGATGAGCATCAAACATAGTCATGAAGAGACCTGGGCTGTATTAAAATCCAGTTTGTATGCTTACCAGCTATGTTGCCTTGGGCAAGGTATAAAAACCATTCTGTGCCTCAGTTTCTTGCTTGTGAATAAGCATAATCATAATTCCTGCCTATTAAGGCTGAGAGGATTGAATCAGTTTATACATTTAAGACACTTAGAAGAAATCTTGGCACATGGTCCATATTACTATGCAAACCATACAAAAAGCTTAATATGAAATTTGGCAGGTAGAAGTCACTCAACAGGTGTTAGAGGTTATTAATGTATTAATATGCTAAAATGAAAGGTAAAAGCTATGCCTTAAGTGCAGGGATGTCATAGCCAAAGGAAAATCACGTGAAGAGGTAGGAGTTGACATCATAGACTCCTACTGTGTACCTAAAGGTGTTTGAGTGGGGTCTGGGAAAGTCAATAGGAATTAGCTTGCTTGGAAGAAGGACAATCCCAGATGAAGCCAGTGTGAGCACAACATTGCTCCAGACCTGGGGCCATGGCCAGAAATCTGGTCATGTCTTTGTGCTCTCCATAACCTTTACTTGTAACTCCTATTCCCAAAGAAAAAGTTGCTTATCCCACTGTCCTCGTTACAGCTCAGATCACAGGCCTGAACTCAACATGGTACTCTACTTCTCTACAACGACCAGAAACTACAAGAGATTGTTGTGTTGTTTGGGCAGACTCATTGGTTTATAACACTCACTTATTCAGCTAACATTTGGGGAGTATCTGTTCCAAGCCTTCCACTTTCTCAACAGTGTTATAATGATGAACAAAGAACTTTCCCATTCCAAGCTCATAGTCTAGGAGAAAGAGCAAATAAAACGGTAAAGGAAAAGGTATATATTGCATTGGGGGGATAAGAAATGTTTTGGACAAAAATAATAGGAGATCTCTCATTTTCCATGAGAATATTGGCTTAGGAGGACCTAGGGGGGTGGGGCAGCAGGGGAATTCCTTTATGCTGATGATGCAAATTAGCAGATCTTCTGCAATGTGTACAGGCTGCTAAGTGCCTAGTCTTTTTCTTCTACCATCCCAGTCTCTCTTGGGGCCTACTATAGAGGCAGAAGAGGAAGCACCTCACCCCTCCCCTCAAATAAAAAGAATTGTGGGAGATGTATTTCAGCCTGGACAATACCTAGCGCAAGTCCCTACAGGCCATGAGTGACTAGGAGACTACTAGGAAGTTGTTTTAGTTCTGTTGCTGTGACCACAGTGATTCTTATAAAGGAAAGTGTTAAACTGAGGCTTGGCTACATATCAGAGGTTTAGTCTATTACCAGCATGGTAGAAGGCATGGCAGTATGCAGGCAACATGATGCTGGAGAAGAAGAGTTCTACATGTGGATCTATAGGAAGCAGGAAGAGTGAGAGACTCTGCACCTAGGTTGAACATTTGAAATCTTAAATTCTACCACCAGTGACACACTTCCTTCAACAAGGCCACACCCATTCAAACAAGACCATACTTCCTAATGGTGCCACTCTCTAGTGGCCAACCATTCAAAGACAAAGCCATTAGGGGCCTTTCTTATTCACACCACCACAGAAGTCTGTGGAAAAAGTCCTCATGAATCTGTTGGATTATTTGCTCAGATTATGACTCTTCTGTTGAAGCTTCCTCTCATGGTGTGACAGGCTGTGTCTTTTTGTTTTTCTAGTAGCTTTCTTAAATGCCCAGATGAGAACTAATAGGGAAAATGTTTGATCCATATTTCCTGGTGTGAAAGACTTGAATTGCATCAATCATCATTAACTACATCATATTCAGCTTTTTGAT
The DNA here is from genome assembly GCA_019843815.1 of Montemys delectorum. Classification (NCBI taxonomy): domain Eukaryota; kingdom Metazoa; phylum Chordata; class Mammalia; order Rodentia; family Muridae; genus Montemys; species Montemys delectorum. The sequence continues at coordinate 11,189 of JADRCD010169614.1, read as the reverse complement.
GCAATAGAGTTTGATTGACATCATCATGCCATGAAATAGCAATAAAAAAATTAAACAATGGCATATCTAAGACAAAAGCCAGTGCAACTGTAGCAGCAGCTGCCCAACTAAGTTTGATTATCTGTTTACTTAGTCCTTCATTGCACAAATGGCTGTGCTCACAGTGAGTGTATTCATGGGATAACATTGGAGGCCAGAAGAACTTGGGTTCTTCTTTATATCAACAATTTTAATATGTGTAATTTTACTAACATACACATGGAAATAGTTACAGATAAAGAAAATGCCAAGAATGTGGCAGTTTCTCTAGGCAGAGAAGAAAGGATTTGAGATGACATAATTCCTTACATGCATATAAAAATGATGTGTTCACTCATTCTCAAAGAATGTCCAATGTGGTTAAGGAGTTGAGATGGATACAGGCCTGATGCTATTTTTCTCAGAGCTGCAAATCTGGGAAGTACAGTGGGCTACTGAGGTGTCAGTACAGAGGGACAGGATTCTATCACTTGGTTTCTGACACAGCATCAAAAACCTCTGGAAGATCTTTTTTGTGCTCATCCTGGAAGCAGCAATCTCTAGTCTTGTCTTTTCACAGGAAGTAGTATGTTTGGCCAGAGACTGTTCTGAAATCTTTGCCTTTGTCTACAGCAGGTTAAAATAAGAGCACTTCTGATTCATAGGAGTTATAAAAATAATACAGTAATTGCAAAGTTCACTTTTGTGACTCATTTTGCTTTAGCGTGTGGCCCTCTACAGGAAAGCCTTCTATCAGTTAAAAACCCCACTTGCTGTTTGTATTTTATAAGTGTAAAGGTACAACATTTTGAGGTTGAATCATTCTGCAATATGGGGTCTAGAGCGCTAGAATGGATGCCTGGAGAAGGGCAATTTTAAATATTTGCGTATATCTCTTTTTAAAAAGCAAGAAATAAATGAGCTGATTTGTCATGACTACATTACACATAAGACTTGATCACAGAGTACCTTGTTTTGGATTTATATTTATTTTTCTCCTCTCCTCTTCTCTCTAATTGCCCTCTCCAGAGTGGAGGCTTCCACTGCCTTTTGGCTTCATTAACGGCTTTCATTTTCATTAAAGAGCTTTGCCCTAATGGGCTGTTATAAAATGCAATTGCTTCTTGCAGCCATCGCCAAATACTCTTGGCAGTTTTCTGCATTAGGCCAAAGAAAAGGGTGTGTGTTTGGTGGGAGTGGGGTGTGTGTGGGTGGGTGCAAGTGGAAAGGAGTGAGAAATAGCTACATGGAACATATATCTCCCTCCATCTTTGAAGGCTGAGAGAATTTGGGATCCACATCTGGAATTCTATGAGTAGTTATTGAGCCTTCTTAAATGCATCTTGGTTATGAAAATTGAATGAAGAAAGGCACCAGGAAGCTTATCCTTCTAGTATTTTGAAATTTGATACTTATTGAGAACTAGAATTCCCTAAGGTCCACAAGAACAAACACTGATAATGACAGGTTTTTTTAAATCAACCTTGTTCCACACACACATATACATTAACCATTATCATAGTTGGTTATAAGTAGCAAAACAATTGATGTAAGCAGGCTTATATTTGATCAACTGTTCACCCTGTTCAACAGGAGGCTCATTATTGATGAAATCACAGAATCTCATTGCTTTATAAAGTATCAGGAAGGGAGTGCCAGTATTTTTAGTGTATAGTAAAACAGACTCCTCTAAACTCTTTTTTTTTTTTTTTTTTTTTTTTTTTTTTTTTTTTTTTTGAGTTTAGAGATGTTTGACTTCACTCTCCTACTTGATGTTTGCTTGGCTAGAGATTAAGTGATGGGTAACATAATCAAGATGTTATGGGAGGATATCTTGATCTTGGGAGATTTGGTTTGGCTTGCTAGGGACTCCCCCGTATGGGAGCCGTATAGGAGTTTAAATGCATTCCTATCTCAATCTTCTTTTCAATTCTCTAAAGATCCTCCATTCTCTCGAATACTAAACATATTATTGCCCTCCATCTACACTGGATGGACCCATCCAGTTTCAGGTAGCCTTGTAACTTCTCTTTCACCCTCATCCTTCCTTTTCTATGCAAATTTAACCCTTTCTTAGATGCTTTGTTTCTCTTCTTATCTATTGATTGGTTGGAGACAGGGTCCCATGCAGCCAAGTTGTGCCTCAAACACACAATGTAGCCAAGGTTGTCCTTGAACTCCTAATCCTCCTGTCTGTGCACCCTGAGTGCTAAAATTGTCAGGCATGTATTACCCTTCCAAGTTCTTCAGAAAAAATAGAAGGATGTTCTTACCATCTTACTGCATTAGTTTCAGAGCTGAGCTGAGCTGAGGCTTAAGAATCCATGTTCTTTTCATGGTGTAATTTATTTACTATAAACAATAAATGCAGTATGATTCAATCTATCACCATATAACAACTTATTTGGGTTTGCTTCAACTTTCTATGTCTGCTCCACCTCATAGTAAGGGACAGATATCAGCCAACATTTTAAAAGATTGATAAACTCAAATCAGGGTGAAAATCAGTATTCAGTAATTAAACTCTTTGTACTTAGCTATTTCTTTTATGTATGTGAATGCTAATGTTATATAATTAATATATTTGCAAATTGAATGATACTAAACAAATTTGCCAGTAGTTATTCCTCTTCTTAAATAAATGATACCAGTCAATTTCCAAACATCAGCTATTTTGTGTTTTGTTATATTTGAAACATTGAAGCCAGCTTATGTTTGCTTTTGTGTTTGAGCATGCAAATTCCAAAAAAGTCAGGCTTTGACTCTTGTTATTTCATGCAAGGTATTTTGCTTATCATGAGCCTATAATGTCAAATAATAACCACAAGGATTTGCAAAGCCCAGTTTGTAAAAGGTCACCAAAATATATAAGTTGACATTGAGACTTGATACCATAAGCTTGAAATAAGGATGATTAAATCTTAAACCCTCCCTAAAGTTTGGAAAAGCCTGGCTGGATTTGAGTTTTGAAGACTCAGGAATGCTTTGCCTCCTTTCCCAACCTCCGCATCATTTCCACTACTAAATATTATTCTTAAAGTAACAAAAGTCTCCCCTTGCCACTATTATAACAAGTACAGTGGGATGGAGGAAAAATACTTGAAATGAAAAGACATATTTGAAAAATTTTCAAGATCTTAAGATGCATAGCATCATTGAAGTAGAAAGAACAGACTATGTACAATATTCCATTTCAGAAATATCAAGAAGCAAATGTTTATCAAGTCTTTTAAAAAAATCTTTATTCTTGGAAAGGACCAATTATAGTTGAATTTAATCCAGAAAATTGTGTTTGTAAGCTAGCTCCTGGAACAGGTAGGTTGAGAGTTCCAGGTCTTGGGAGATGAGAATGCCATGCCACCCACTTCCAGGGAAATGGCTAGTGAGTCAGAGGCATCTGAAGGGCTGTGATTGGCATCCTAGAGACTGGAGTACATGTAGAAGGCAGGCAGTTACTTCACTCTGATCTGAATATGAGCACTTGATTACGCCACATGAGCTCTGGCATTTCTCTGGGTTGCTCATCTGCCAGTGTTTACTACTACAGACTACCTACATGCCCGATGCCAGCCAGGGTCTAAACCCATAAAACAGGGAAAAAGCCCTACAAACCTGTGTAGTGATTGAATGTTAGGTATCTCTAGAGTTGGATGTGGAGAAATGACTGAATTTTGAAACTAGACAGATCCGAACAGAGCTCTGACTCTCTTTTTATGAGTTATATAACTTTAGGTAAGTCACTGAATTTCTCAGAACCTCATTGTAGTCTTCTAACACAGGCATATGAATAGGGACCTTGGGGTATTTTAGAAGTAAATAAATTATACAAACCAAGAAACAGAGTGCTGGGTACAGGAATCCCTTCAATAGATATCTTTTTTCTTTCTTCTTTCTTCTATCCCTTTCTTCCTTCTCCATCATTTTTTTCCTTCTCTGCTTCAGGCCTTTACCTGAGCCACATTTCCTCAGGGTTATGTTGTCAGCCCTTTCTATGGACCTGGATGGCTTTAAGTATTGTTTAACCCAAGTGTAATGCCCATTACTTGTTAAAAGCAACTTCTGAAACTTTAAAACTTGTGGCTCACAGGAAGTGGTAGTCTCCACTGGTTGAATTTCTGACTATTGATTCACTGGTACACTGGGGAGTTTTGGCAATAGCCTCATTGTGAATTTATGCTTTATAATTCAAAGCATTTTTTTTTTTTGGTCATTGTCTTCATGTGACCTGTCTAACTTCTTAGAATACTATAGCCTGGAGAATGCTCCAGGACTTCCTGATTCAGACCAAAGGAATATTCCAAACTGTCTGCATGTCAGTGAGATGGCGTATAGCTTCATTAGGAGATTTGATAGGCTAGGCCTTTCCAGAGACTATGCTTCCTTGTTTGGTTGCTGGATCTGTTTGCAATTTCTAATCTAGTTGATAGAATGCATCCAAACCTAAGGCATAACTCTTCCTCCTAGATCCTTAGGCAGGGTCTTAGACTCTTGTAGTTTTACTGGCCTGATGGGAGACTGGTAATCCAGTCAATTTTGAGAGTGGGGAGAAAATCTATAGGTGGCCACGTGGAAAGGGCAACACATAAAGCCCTGAGGGTTTTGTGAGGTAATTTGCAAGTATAGAGCTTATAGAGATTTATTGAGACTAGCTGTGCTGGGCACTATCCTAGGACTTGGGAATGTATCAGAGCAGCATTTATACCTTTGTGGGGTTAGTGGCCCAGTAGGAACATGAGAATAGCAGTCCTGAATACAAGGGGTGGATCCTTGGATAAGTGTTGGTTGGGAAAGTATATTGTAGTGGGCTTATGGAAGGGGTATCAGGAATGTGGGTAAAAGAATACAGTCTTATGCCAGGTATCTAGAAACACAGGACTGAAAGGTATAGCATTTGGATAGGTGAATTAAATTGGCATAGAGATGACCATATGGAGCAGAAGTGAGGGTGTGGACTGTCAAACATATCTTACAGGTCATTTTGTGGCCATTGTGAAGAATGTGACTTTTAGTCTAACAGAATAAACTTCAGTGGAGGGTTTTAAGTAAAGACTCCTAAACTCATTTTAGAACATCTATTGACCCTAAACAAAAAATAGACAGTAGGGGGCTAGTAAAGAAACAAAAGGACCAAATAAAAGCTTCTTGTTAGAATCCAGGTGGGATATGGAAGTTTGGTGCAGGGGATCAGCAGTGTACGGGAAAAGTGATTATGCTCAGAGTGCATTTCGGAGGAGGTACCAACAGGATTTTCTGGTGATATAGATAGGTGGGGCATGGCAAGATGAGATAGTGAGGATTCCAAGATATTTGTCCCTTGCAACGGGGAAATGTTTTCTTTCCTTAAGACTAAGGAAAAAGATCACATAGGGACCGAGAGCAGGAGTATGGTTGAGTTTTGTTAAATCTCAGATGCCCAGGTTTGGTTTGACATCTAAGAAGAAAGATGATGAACCTTTTACTCATAACAATTACTGTCATGCTCTTCCTGGGGTACTAAATCCCCAAAGGTATATGGTGGCCCAAATATCTGTTCTCAGTAAGTTTCTGTAGAATTTGTACTTGCATGCCATAGCACAAATTCCTCAGGGCCATCTAAGTTCCATTTACTCTATTATCTCCCACAAATCTTTCCCTCCAAAACTGCTGGATTACCATTCCAGGGGCAAAGATTGACTGAGTTGGAGATTAAAAATTTGTGAGTTATTACTTTAGAAATGGTCCTTAGAGCTAGGATGTTTCAGAGTCACTTCCTACTGGAGTGTTCCTGTCTTTATAAAACTTACATTCTCCAAAAGTAGATTTGGGTCAAAACACTGGCATTATATTCTTTCTCCATTCTCTCCTGGTAGATTTCTACCTGGTTGGCTTCAGGTGTCTGTAATATTGTGGGCCTGTTCCCCCAAGAGAATACAAGATAATCTATTGTGAGGTAGGAAGACTATACTGGGCTTTTGTTTATCTGAACTTGTCTTAAATTGTGCTTATGTATACATTATTTCTTTGGAATAAGCCTACTATATGGTTATAAATTATAAAATAAGCCTTCATTGAAATAGCTATTTAAGTAGTTCTTTGTGCATATATGTATATATATATACATATATGCATGTGTGCACCTGCATGAGGAGTCTAGAGACCTATATCTGGTATCATTTTTTGGGAGCCTTAGATCTTGATAATTGAGACAATATCACTTCTCTGGAGTTCACTAAATAAGGTAGGCAGGCAGGCCAGTGAGCCCCACAAGTCTGCTTGTTTCCTCCTTGCTAATGTTTGTATTACAAGTGCAGGGCACTATACCTGGCTGTTTTTGTTTTCTAAATGTGGGTACTAGGATTATAACTCAGTTCCTCATCCTTGGCTTGTAAGCATTTTACTAACTGAGCCATCACTCAGCCCTAGAAACTTCTTACTAACAAGATAGAAGATTAGAAATAGTTTATGGAAAGGGCAATTTTGTGAATTCCAAACTCCCAGGTGGCTGGATAGTCCAGTACTTGGGGTTCTATTCCTTTGTTCCTGGTGGAAGAATAACCACCTGGTAGCTTCCTAGTTTAGAGATTACTCTTGTAAGATTTCACCAGCATTTGCTGAAGTATCTCGTGGGACCAGCCATGTTAGCCCTCGTAGCCCCATGTTTCACCAGGGGATGAAAGAATATCTATGAAGGAATAGGGGAAGACTAGAGAAGTGGCTATCCACAGATTACTTAACTTAAACAAACTAAGGGGGAGAGTCCATGCAATCTCTCACTTCAAGGTTACTTCTTCACCCCCACCCCATCACCCTTGCTGATTTAAAACACACAACTTCTCCAAATCCTTGTTGAGTTTTAGAAACTCTTCTAGTCTCAAGTCCTCACTTGAGGTGGTAAAAATAATTGGGCATTGTCAAGGTGTGGACACTAGCTCCCTGGGGAGGGGAGAAGGAACTTCAGTAATTTTCTTCTCTTTTTCTCTCTTTTAGACTTTCACAGGGAGCTCTCATGTTTTGTGCATTGCCTGAGGTCCTTGGGCACTTTGTCAGCTGTTTTGTGCCATTGATAATTTCTGCACAAGTTGATGTCTTCTTGTTTGTTAAGGTGGTTATAAAAAAAAAGTCAATTGTTAAACTTCTTCAATTTTTCTTATCATTCTCACCATTCTGTTTAATAATGACTGATTATTTTTAAAATATCAGTAAATTATTAATTTATTTACAATAAATTTGAAAATATTCAATAGGATAAAACAGATATCGTCAGTTAAACAGAATTGAAATCATTAGTGAAATGGTTTTCAGGAACCAGGAACCAAAATGCAGATGATGCCTGTTGCTCGTCCTCTGCTGGCTTTAGTTTTATGAGCATATCAAGGTCCCATGGTATGAGGCTCTTGGGGGTGTCTCTCAAGGTCTTTGGAGCATGACAAATTATTTCAGAGACGGAAGCCATGTCTCCATAGAAAGCCCTGTTTCCTGCTCTGTGAATTGTGAATCTGGGAGCTTGGCAAAGACACGGGCAATCAGGTGAGGCTAATGGGGAAGAGTACTAGTCTAGGGACAGCGTCGCTAAGGTAACCTGAGTTCCAACTCTGAAGGTTTTGCCTGGGTTCACAAAAGCCTCCCAGATTTCCATTTTAAAAAGAGCCAACACAGAGCAAATTTAGGGGGAAAAGTGCTTAGGTACCGTAGTCTTTGAAACTCAGAGCCCTCCCCAGAATCACTAGGAAACAAGTTAAAATTCAGATCTTTGCTCTCCCTGCCCTCATCCCCAGTTTGATTCCATAGGTTTGACGCCAGAGACTAGGTATTTCTACTTATTAGGGTGCTTTATTTACCTATTTATAGATATAGATATTGTTTCTAAACACAATCATTTTAAAGAATTATGTTGGTTTTAGTGTTTCAACGGGCAAGGTGAGTATCTGGGTCCTTGGGATTGGTCTCATTATCTGTACCATGTTAATTATTCCTCTGCTAATGTGGTACTTAATTTTGATTGTCAACTTGATGGGATTTAGAACTCCTAAGGTCTCACCTGTGAAGAAGGTTCTAGATTAGTTTAATTGACGTAGAAAGTCTTAATGCTAAATGTGGGCAGGATAGTTCTGTGAACATGGGTCCTGGGCTGCATACAAAGAAGAAATTGTAACAGAGTGTCAGTGTTTATCTTTGCCTCCCTACTCACTCATAGGTGCAGATATCAAATATAACTTCATAGTAAGAGGGATAGACATGTGGGAGTGGAAGCAGGAGAGGGAAGCTTCCTCGGTTGTGTAGAGGAAAGCCCATGGCCTCCTTGTCTTGACCTTGAGATCAGGAAATCACTCATTTTCATTTCCTCTAAACCCCAGAGCCCTAGAACAAAGTACTGATGATTCATGGAAGTTATGGGTCATATTGGATTATAAGTAGTGATTAGAACTGGTGAAGGAGGCAAGAAGGTGTATGAGAGGTGGGAGATGATGATGGCAGCAAGAGGAGAAGAGAAAAGGAAGCAGTTTGGGAGATGGTAAGGCACTCGCTTGGGCTCTTAGCAATAGCTTCTTGCTTATAGTATGAGGCAAAAGCTAAGACACTGTGTCTGTTTCTCACCAGGACTGTTGGTAGATCTTAAAGAGACTTTAATCCTATTTATTTGATATCACACTGGAGATTTTCTTTAAGCAATTACGTTTTCAATAACATTTAATTTCTTCATACTTCCTGTTTACTATATATTTCCATAGAGCAGTGGTTCTCAGCCTATGGGTTGTGACCCCTTTGATGATGAATGCCCCTTTCACATAGGTTGCCTAAGACCAGCAGAAAACACAGATACCTTCATTATGATTCATAACGGTAGCAGAATTACATTTATGAAGTAGCAATGAAATAATTTTATGGTTGGGGGTCACCATAACATGAGCCACCGTATGAAAGGGTCACAGCGTTAGAAAGGTTGAGAACCACTGTCCTGGAGTCTTCAGAAGCCCATGTATGCAGTGTTAGGCAATCATGACATTTTGAATGTTTTGCCCAGAAATCCAGAAGTGACTAGGTGAATAGAGATTGTTTGGGAGCAGTGAAGTGTGGAGGTGTGTATACTCACTGTTGAGACTTGGTGCTGAGCTGGCTTAGGTTCTTATGATGCTTGGTGATATTAGAGCAGCCACTAGCCAGTTGTCTGGGCATGAATGGAGATTGGCGTGTGAGTATTATGAATTCCTCTCTTCCCTTTGTTGATTAGATTGTTATTGGTGAAAGTGACTCAGACCTTTCTGTCCCCAGAGAATAAATCATAGCCAACTGAGTAAATGTCGCCCACAGACATATTTGTGACACCTACCAGCAATGCCCTTTAAGTTCCTTCTCTGTAACATTTCTCTTAAAGTGGCATCATCCCATAGAGTAGCCACTATGTATGTGTGACTAATTATAATGACAAAAATGAAAGAAAACTTTAAAATTCAGCTTTTCACAATGGCTAGTCACATTTTTGTGTATATGTATGTGTATATAAATATGTGTTCACATTTATGAATATGTATAGAGGCCAGAAGATAGCACCGATTGTTATTCCTTAGGCATTTGTCCACCTTTTTGGATTTGTTTTTTTTAAAAAGAGACAAAGTCTCTCAGTGTCCTGGAACTTTCCAAGTAGGCTCATCTGGCTGGTTAGAGAGTATTAAGGATCTGCTAATCTCTGTGTCTTTAGCTCTGGGACCACAAGTGTACATCTCACATTTGGCTTTTTTTAAGTGTAAATTCTGGGAATGAAACTTAGATCCTTGTGGTTGCCAGGTGAACACTTTATTGACTGAACCATATCTCAGCCCCACTAGTCACATTATAAAGCCCTTGCGACCACATATACCTATTGACTAGTTTTCACAGAGAGTGCAGAGTTATAGAACATTTCGTTATCACAGGAATTCCTACTAGACAGAGCTACCTACATCTTTGGGGTGACCCCTGGGTTTTCTGGAGGGAAATAAAGCCCCTTCTTTCCTGTGGGCCCTTCAGTTGCCAACACTAAGCCGACTTGATGGCTAGGGGTGGAGGAGAAATGGTGTACTCTGAGAGTCACAGATACTACAGTACTTGCTGCATTTCCTCAAAAAACATGAATCACAGTGGAAATTCACTGACTAATTAATGCGTGGACAGGATGTGGAAACAGAACTCAGGCCCAAGAAAATATAGTCTTCTGGAGCTTTAGGCTAGTTCTTAAACTTAGGGTATGAAGGGGCCTCAATGGTGCTGTCAGTCACCCTTATTTTTGAGATGAAGTACAGCCTGAGTGATTTGCCCAAAGTGATAGACGGAATCAAGCTGAATCTGAGGTCTAGAGCTCCTGACTTAGTTATTGACTTATGGTGGATTACATCACCTCTCAATGAGGAGATAAGTGTGGGCCCATTAGATCTGTGGTCCTCTGTGAACACTAGAGATGCCTTTCTCATTCAATAAGAGCTCCTTAGGGCAAAAAGATGGTTTGTGTAAGGGGTTCTTAGTCCCATATAAAACCTTGCTGGAATCTCACAAAACCTCACTGAAGACATTTGAAAGAGAAAGCAAGTGCTACTTGTGGAGTCTTTACAATCTAATAGATACTATGCTTAGCATGGCAATATTTTTGAAACAGCATCTTGTTCTGTAGAAGCACTTGCTAGATTAAATCCTGAATCCTGAAATTTAACACGTAGAAAAAAGCATGCCTTGAATTTGTGGCAATGCTCTGTGTCTGTTCCCTGAGTTCTGGGAATGCAGGCATGTGCCATGATGCCTGGCCATGTGTGCCAGGTCTTTTACACATTTTATCATGTTGGAAACAATTTTTTTCCATCTTAAGAGCTAAGGGTAGAAAGGTTGGTGATCATGTTCAAAGTCTCAAAACTAACAAGCAGGTGAGACACAAATCTAGGTTCAAGTACTTCCCAAGTCTAGATTTTTGCATCATCTGACAGCACTGTGACAGGCAGAACCAGACACTGGTAATGAAGAATGAGATACAGGACCCTGGAGGGAAGATGTGTACATGACACTGACTGTGGTGGCACAATGTTGGGAAGAATGTAAGAAGACCCCAGCCATGACACCTTAGACAGGATTCTTCTATTCTTCTAGGGTGTATGTGAAGAAATTTTTTTAAAAAAAGGTAGTGTTAAGATGAGGTGAATAGTCAGTCCTGCTGATTTTTTTTTTTTTTT
>JADRCD010169613.1:0-44487 GCA_019843815.1 Montemys delectorum | reverse complement strand
AGGAGAAGGAGAAGGAGAAGGAGAAGGAGAAGGAGAAGGAGAAGGAGAAGGAGAAGGAGAAGGAGAAGGAGAAGGAGAAGGAGAAGGAGAAGGAGAAGGAGAAGAAGTGGAGAAGGAGGAGAAGTAGTAGTGGTAATAGGAAAAGGAGGAAGAAAAGGAAGAGGAGTGTAATAGCCTTAAAATAAGGAAAATGGCTGTGAAATATCTTCTGAGCAAGACACAGCCATTGCTTTCTCAAACACACAGCAGTTCTGGATGTCTACACTGGATCTGTGCAATAATAGGCCCATCTACACTCAGGCATGGATAAAGGATAGACTCGGGGCTCTACGCTTTACAGCTAACCTATATACTACCAACAGGTTTGGTAAGAGTGAAATCACTGCCTTCAGTCATATACCTACTGATAATCCCACTATGGCCTGATAGATAGTTCAAACTCAATGGCCCAGGATAACCTAAATGAGTCATAAAACAAAACCAAAAGCCATAAATCAGGAAAAGGGCTGGTATGGATGAGAGTGTTCACAGAGATGAAAGAAGATGGGTTGAAGGACAGAGTGATCGGTATTAAATTGTCAAATATGATAGTCAATAAAAAGGAGATTTTTGAAAGCTCAAATAACTCAATTTTAAGGTCCTTATTTGAGTTTTCCCACTTGAACTCATATAGCCAGGGACTACAAAGTCAACATTTTTAATTTGCTGTATTTATTCCATATTCTATATCCAAACAATCTTGTAGTTCTCATCACTGCTCCTCTATAAGTTTCTTTGTTGTCCTTTTGTGATTTGTTGCTGCCCTTCTGAGTACCTCTGTTACCCACTGTGCCCTGCATATCAATCACCAGGCCAATGAATGCTTTTCACAAGGAACATGGGTTCTACCCTGCATCACTCTGTCCTCTAACACATCCAGACTATGGGAATGTTTCAGATTTTTTTTCTTAAAACAACTCCCTAGCTTCTGACTATATCTTCTCTAGATACAGAACTTAAGTGTTTTCTGCAAAGTCACCACGTTCATGTTAATACAGCAGTACGTACAACTAAGAGACACTCTCTCCAACCCCAGATATTTAGGAACTACATACTAGCCTCATTCGTCCAAACAAGTCTGTCCATGCAAATGAAAGCCTAGAGAAATGATTAATTTCATACACTCAGAGACATCTGTATATCTGTTGACTTTTAAAAGCTATACACAAATACACAGACCTCTTCTCAGATCTGAAACCTCAGAAGTTGTGTTTCGAAGCAGACAGTGCTCATTGATCTATATTATAGAGTTACAACAGTAAACTCATAGGAAAAGGAATATATTAACATTGATGACATTTACAAATATCTATTTTATCAGCTACTTTCAATTTATCTCATATTCCTGATATAATATTGCTGGAAATGAAGGCTCTAGGTCACACTGTAGTTTTAGTTTAATAAAGGTCTAATAGTTTATTATTACTAAGTCCAAGTTCCAAAGTCCAAATTCTAGTCTCAAAATAACTCAGAGATTCTTGGGTTAATATAGCTCTACCTATTCATTTTAATAAAGTATTCTTTATACCACAATGTAGCTCTGTTATGCCTTTAAATTTCTTCAACCTTCATATTTATGGTTTATAAAACATGATTTTCACTTTGACTTTACATTCATACTTAACATTTATATTATAAAAATTACAAAAACCCGATCTCAACTTTATTTTCTATTAATGGCCTTGAAGACTAATCTATATAACCAGTTCATGAAAAAGCAATCCTTTTCATCCCTGAAAATGGCCTCTTTGCTCTTACATTAAAACATTCCTCTTAACATTACTTCTATTTATAGAATTATAATTGCATCTTTGTAATTATTTAATCATCTTTAAATTTCCAAGTGATCTTTGCTATTGTTATCATATTAATTTTACCATTAAAATTGCATGTGAAATGGAAGATCAAGATATCGTTTTTCCATTATAAAGATGAAAAAAAAAAAAACAATGAAGCATGCACCCAAGGAAGATTAAATGACTTTTTCCTCACTAAGTTAGGAAGAGAATCAAGAGCAAATTCCAATTTTCTTTTCATGTGGCCTGTGTCTCAAGAGGTCTTAGTCACAGGGAGCTATTTCCAATATACAAACATCCAATTCTGCCTGTTTGGCTTCCTATGGGTGTAGCATACAGTTGGTGCTTGTCAGTGCAACAATATTGGGCCCTGAGATACAGAGGCTGGGTCCACACATGGGTTGTTCTCAGAGCGTATCAAGCTCATGTATTCCTCCAGGGAAGCGTGGTTTATGATTCAGTCTCCAGGGATCACCTGAGCATTCAGGCACATATGGCCCTTTGATGTAGGGTACGAAGGCGACAGGAAGCAATTCCATCATAAATAGAAATGATACCAAGTCACCTACTCATCATAATAGAAAATTATAGTTAAATTCTGACAAATATACAATATGAGTTTCAAGTAAAACCTCTAAGAATAAATTTTATCATCTATTCACTCACTGAAAAAAGCAGTTAACAACTGTCACACCAGTAACCACTGGTCTACCATACTCTACAGTGAATTTCTCCCACACAATGGTTGCAACGATGCTTTGAGCCCAGAGATATTCATTTCACAGATGAAGAAGCAGAAGTGAACCTACAAATTTGGAGAAGAATGAATTTGAATTAGGTAACAATCCCAAGTTATGGTCTATTGAAACAGGGAAATCAAGGCAACAGAAGCTTAAAATGCTACTTAACATCGCATTTGCAGTCAAGGGCAGAGAGAAAAGAACGTATACACACCTTACTCCTAAGCTAACCTTCTCCATTCCTACAGTCCTACCGCTCAAAACAAAGGAGTGGTGACACTTTCTTTAGACTTGTTCCTCCTACATCAATGAATACAGTCAAGACAATCCCTCACATACATGACCACAGGCCAAGCTGACCTCACATACATGAGCACAGGCCAAGCTGACCTCACATACATGACCACAGGCCAAGCTGACCTCTAGCAGTGGTTCTCAATCTGTTGATCACAACCCCTCAGGAGTCCAATGACCCTTTCACAGGAGCTGCCTAAGATCATCAGAAAACACAGATATTTATAATCATTACCGGGTCAAAACTATAGTTATAATGTAACAATGAGAAGATTTTATGGTTGGGGTTAACCACAACATCAGGAACTGCATTAAATGGTCAAGGCGTTCAGAAGATTGAAAACTAGTGATCTAAACAATTCCCCATTGAGGCTCCCCTCCCAGGCAATTCCAGATTGTATCTAGTTGACAAAACTAAACATCACATTGCCCAAGGTCCGTACAGCAAGCAAGGGAAACATTCACGACCTAGTTCCAGAACTGAGGCTCTTAGCCAGGAGTCTCTCCTGCCTCAGCATTCACTGAGTATCCTCTATGGTTCAGGTGCTGGGTATTCTCAGGGTGCTGCATCCTGTTTCATTGAGGCATTATGAACTGAAGCTATTTGATGTGTTCTGCCATAATGGCATAAGACTATACTCTGGTTTGAATCATCTGCTTGGGTGGAAAATGTCTCACAACAGCTTCTATGATGCAGAGAATGGTAATGGCCATGCTTCCCCTTTATGCTTTCCTGCTGTCAGAAGAAAGTAAAGACATGCCCAGACAGTAGGAAAATACTTGCGGACAACCTCAAGGAAAGTTCACATAAATAGTGCTCTGGGGCACAGTCTACAAATATCAGGTTTTATCTCTTGAAATGCCTCTGTCCTTCAAGAACACCTTGGTTCTGTATACATAAAAGGCAGAGGGGAAGAAGGAGAGAGAGAAAGAGAGAGAGAGAGAGAGAGCAAATGCTGTCAATTTGTTTCTCAATAGTGTTTCATAGTTGACAAATAAAGTCATATATTACAAAAAGACACCAGTATCATTCACAAATCAAATTAAGATATCTATACCATTAATATAGTATGCTGGTAGACTTAGTATTTAAATGAATGGTTTTTCTATTTTACCTACTAATTTCAATTCTTCTTATACTATTGTTACTAGGATAATGTTTTATTCTTGCTGCATATGTGTGTTTCAAGAGATACATAAAGAAATGCATTGCTATTCCCTGTGTGTTTCTTATCTGAACTCCACAATTCATGAGATTTGTGGGTTAAGTGTGAGTATGTAGTACATTTTCAAAACAACCAACCTTTCATTGAAATCTGTAATAGGTATGCAAAGGAAGCCAAACTCCTCTGGCAAGTGACAACATTTCCCTAATATTTTTCTCTCACCTTTTATATTCCTTTTCCTCCTACAATCTTTGAGTCCAAGTATGCAAGAAAGCTTTTTGAGACCACAAAACCACTTCCCAATTACACGCCTAACACCTAAATACCTGACAGCTTATCTAGTGCTTGTTTAAATAATGAGCCCAATTATAACAATCATTAGCATTTCTCCATTTGCTTTTCTCTAATTGTAAGTATAGTACAAAGGTGGAGATGCAATTCAAATGATGCTGAGAAGCCATGGGAAGTCCCCAAGAGGAGAGAAAGGGCTTTTGTCTCACTCGCTAATGCTGAGTGGAGAAGGTGTTTACTGAATCCTGAGAGCTGTGTTTGGACATGTGTCTACTTAGTTTTCATAGGAAGGAAAATTTTGCTCCCCCCAAAAAAGCCAGGGGAATAGAGAATGGTAAGGGAAGGTTTGTGCTTTGCTGGCTTATTCTCTTCTGCTGATTTTTTCCTTACTAATTAGCTTTCTAATTCCTCATGCCTAGATGATCACAAACACGCCTAAAGGAGACAAGAAGTAGTAAAGAAATATGAATGACATATGAACGAATTACAGAAGCTTTAAGAGACACTCTAAAGTGCATCAGAGAATTTGTGAGTGAATTTCGAAATAAGTATTGGACTTTAAAAATGAAAAAAAAAAAAAAGGTGAGAGAAAAAAAAGCTTGCAGTAATAACATGACAACCATTAAAGTATTTTCCAAGGTTTTCCCTAGGATACCAATGGCTTCTTCAGGCCACAACAACCAAAATACAGTCCTTCATGTAAACTGAATAAAAAGAATACTGAAGTCATATTAAAACGAGAAACATTACACTGTATAGTTTTACGATAAAACTGTGGACCAGTATGGTTTCAAATGGTGGCCTTATGGAACAGCATGACTAGGAGGAGAGGTTACAACCACTGGACGGAGTTCATGTGCTCAACACAAGTGACATTGGATTGATATCTAAACAGGAAAAGAAAAGTCCCAGGGCAAGAGTTTCTGACCAAGAGAACAACAATTGCAAGCCACCTGAAGCAGATATGAAGCATGTTAAAGGACTGGAAAGGAGAGGAGGTAGAATGAATCCTGGGACCTCGGCCTTGTGAAGGTTTTGTGCCCCAGTGTAGGGGAATGCCAGGGCCAATAAGTGGGAGAGGGTGGGGTGGCAGTCATGGGGAGGGGGGAGGCAAAAGGGGTTTGTTCTTGTTGTTTTTGTTTGTTTGTTTGTTTGTTTTTTGGAGGGGAACCTGGGAAAGAAGAAATTTACATGTAAATAAAGAAAATATCTAAAAAAAAGAATGAATCCTGGGGAGACTAGTTCTCTTTGTTACTTTCCTACTGCTGACAAAACACCATGACCAAGGCAAATTACAAAAGATACTGTTTAATTTGACTTACAGCTTCAGAGGGTTAGAATCCATGATGGTAGACCAAATGAACAGTTCAAAGCTCACATCTGGATCCATAACCCCAAGGCAAAGAGAGATTCACCCTGTAAACAGAACAAATGATACACCTCTTCCAGCAAGGCCACACCTCCCAATCCTTCCCAAACAGTTCCACCAACTGGGAACCAAGTATTCAAAAGCATGAGCCTATGGGGGCCATTCTCATTCAAACCACCATACTGATGTGGGAAGACCTACAAGAGACTATAAGTTATTATAGATCATGACAGCAGCGTGAATCTCTCTGAGGAGCAATGTGAAATCTCAGAAGATTTTTGAACAAGGAGTCTAATTTGTGAAAGGTTATTTAGGACTATGTTTAGAAATGAATTCTATCAGAACAAGCATTCAAATGGATCCATGAGGAGCTACTGTGGCCACAGAGAGTAAAGCCAGGAATGAATGATTACAGGGGAGCACAGACAATGAATACATCCAGCATGTATTTTGTGGTCAAAGCCAATGAGCCCAGCTGCTTTAGTGATGTGGAGAGTAATTCATGTTGGCCTGGGTAAGAACTCATTTCTCCTTTATTGTTTCTACACTTTGTAAGTTTTCTTTATTCTCATGGTATCCTGATTTAGACAATAAATCGTACAGCTGCCTTAAGTTTAAGGATTAAAGTGAGGGGAATTCAAGGATGATTCTTTATGCTGACCAAGTAGAAATGCCTGGTATTGATGTTTACTAGCCTTGCTATCGTTAAACAATATTTGTGATGAAGAAAAATAATCATTACAACTTTGTACTCCAGATGCTTGATTGATTCATTAGTCCTCTCTGTCATGTCTAACTCAGCATGTGTGTGTGTGTGTGTATGTGTGTGTGTGTACGTGCATGTGTACTCCAGATATTTGACTGATTCATTAGTCCTATATATATCTAACTCAGCGTGTGTGTGTGTGTGTGTGTATGTGTGTGCATGCGTGCATGCACACACACACATGTGCATGCATGTGTGTGTGCGTGTGTACTCCAGATGCTTGACTGATTCATTAGTCCTCTCTGCCTTGTCTAACTCAGCATGTGTGTGTATATGTGTGTGTGTGTATGTGTGCACATGCGTGCATGCACACACACACATGTGCATGCATGTGTGTGTGCGTGTGTACTCCAGATGCTTGACTGATTCATTAGTCCTCTCTGCCTTGTCTAACTCAGCATGTGTGTGTGTATATGTGTGTGTATGTGTGTGTGTGTGTGTGCATGTGTACTCCAGATATTTGACTGATTCATTAGTCCTATATATATCTAACTCAGCGCGTGTGTGTGTGTGTATGTGTGCACATGCATACATGCACACACACACATGTGCATGCATGTGTGTGTGCGTGTATACTCCAGATGCTTGACTGATTCATTAGTCCTCTTTGCCTTGTCTAACTCAGCATGTGTGTGTGTATGTGTGTGTGTGTGTGTGTGTGTGTGTACTCCAGATACTTGACTGATTCATTAATCCTCTCTGTCATGTCTAACTCAGCATGCATGAGTGTATATATGTGTGTGTGCGCGCGCTCGTGTGTGTGTGTGTGTGTGTGTGTGTGCATGTGTACTCCAGATGCCTGACTGATTTATTAGTTCTCTGTCATGTCTAACTGTGTGTACATGTGTGTGTGCATGCGCATGTGTGTGCATGTGTGTGTGTGTGTCTGTGTATATTCCAGATGCTTGACTAATTCATTAGTCCTCTCTGTCATGTCTAACTCAGCGTGCATGTGTGCATGTGTATGTTTGCGCATCAAAAGCTCTATAGAAAAACAAATAAATCAAATTAAATTGGCCAATGAAATAATAATTGAAGTAGCTGCTCAAAAATAAATTAAAAAAAAAAAAGAAGAAGAGGAAATGTCAGGAAACAGCAGGAGGCATAGCAGTAACTCATGTGGTGACCACAATCTAGTGCCCTGACAGACACAAAGACATGGACCAGGATCTTTGATCTTGCAAAGCTATAGAAGAAAGCACATATATTCCAGAGTCCGGAGCCTGGAAGGGTTGACACTACAGAGTAGAAGTAAAGATACAGGAAACACAAGACTGCTTGGACCATGGTAAGCAATGAAGAGCTTACCAAGAAAAAAATCAGTGGAGACCTGAGGCTACACAGAAATTCTTCCTTATGAAGAGGATTAAAACATAGAAATTCCTGGATACCTGGTTGTTGTCCTTGACTGGTACATTCTCAACTGTTATTTGTTGTATTTGGGAGTATTGAGACTTGTAACCTGAAGCAATACTTTTCAGACATGAGCACCACTGTGCATTCACATGCATACACACATACACACACATTTCTTATCATGTGTCAATTCTTTCTCCTTCCCTTACCTAAAGAAATCATATCAATGAAAAACATGTTCCAAACTTTTTACCTTTATTTTCAATTTCTATCAATATTCACAAGGCTAAAACCATTATTTGGATCTTATTTTAAAATGATTTCAAAACACAAGTTAGTAGTACAGTTATTTCCTTTTTAGTAACTAAAAACGACTGTTATCATCAAAGCCTCTTGTGATACAATAAGATCATCTATATTTTGTAAATGATTGATAATTGACTGGGGATGGTCAATGAATGTGATCTGAGCAAAGAAGTAAGTAGATCAGCTGTGTTTCAACAGATGAGCTGCCCTACTCACCTGCTGCCCCTCATTTCTACAGTATCTAATCCTTGGCTTTGAGAACCATCTATGTACTGTGGTTTCCAAAACTGCCCTAAACGGAAGAACCGTAGCAGCGCCTGAAGAGTCTATGCTAATTTTTAATTTCAGTAATTGGTTTTGCCAGTTGTGGATTTAATGGTGAGTCAATCAGGATATGAAAAGCAGCAGGACTTGATTGGAATCTAAATTCAGCTCTGAGAGAGCGAAGGGGAGAGTATGCTTCCCTTCGGGCCACCTGAGTCTGTTTGTTAACTCGGTCCAATCATTTCAACATGGACATTTCATAAAAGACTCTAAATGATCTTCTAAACTGCAACAATAAAGAAAAGAATTTCTAGCGTGATTGGATTGGTGGGGAACTAGGTAAAACTCACTACTTTTCAGGGTTTTTTAGATCAATAGCTGATAGTAACTTATCCAACTTTTGTTCATGCAATATCGCCCATCTTTCCACAGTCCTTTGCTTTATTCCCTAACAGAATTCTTTAATCATAGGAATCCACACACATTTGTCAAACCTCACCCTATTGTAGCTGGCATTCTCAACTGATCTGGATGACATTTAGCTAGCATGTTCTATCAGCTATAGGCCACATAATTATCAGTAATCACAAGACGGCTTGAATTGTGGTCCACACATACCTACCTTCAGGCCATTGCAATGATTGCTCATATTACTACACATTAGCTTCCCTTGGTTTCAATTCACCTTCAAGGATTTTCCAATGAATTAAATTCAAGATTTTTTTTTAAATAGTTTCTTTTAGTCCACTAGGGTTAAACTCTCAGGGACTTTCTTCAAGAACTTCACTTAATGGACAGAATTGGAAAACTGTTCCTACAAATAAACGACACGCTATATAGGAAATTGAGCTTTAAGCAAATTCTCCTGAGAGTCATTTACACATCCATAATCTAATAGAAAATTTCAAGCTGTACCACATATCAAAATTATACTGCAAAATCAAAGATAATGTGTTTCGACTCTTTAAAAATAGAAGCGTGCTTTTATGGTCTGAATAGTGAGTTTTCTAAACAAAACAGTTGGCTTCACTTTGAGCAGTCTGCTGATTTGGAAAGAAAAAGAGCTTGCCTAAGACTGTGAGGTGTTTTCCTTTGGCAATAGAGAAGGCGTAGCTGAGAATTAAAATAGTCACTACCAGGATGGAGCCCCTGGGTCAGCTGAAGAGCCCGTTTGTTTTGCCTCTCTTTCCAAGGGTTGTTTAAGTCTATTTTCTGAAGAGTTTATAACCTCCATGCCATCATTTTTTGTCTGAGGAAAGTGTTCCTGGGTAGATCAAGATGATGAGTAAATCTATCTCTCCTTTGGATATTCAACATCTTCTAGAAAACTACTACATGTATTAGAATTGCTCATAGATCTTTCAGAAGGTAGTTTCTTTGGATCAAAATGAGATTTCCAATAATTAAAACTGTTCACTGCTGACAAAGTTGGATTATTTTTAAAAACACACATCTACATATTTGTACTTGTTGTCTATTAGTTTGCCATATTCAAACAATTTAAATATTTAAATATTTGCAAAAATTTTATGACAAAAATTGATCAAGTGAGTATCCCTAAGTGTCTGATGCATCTCAAGCAGTTCATTCAGAACAAGTGTATTATTTTCTCATCTTGGGCACTAAGATAAAGCCTTGCCTTGAAGTCTAAGCCTGAGTTCCACTATCTTTCGTCCAAGAGAATCTGCAAGTGTTTCAGTCCATGGCGAATTATTTTTCTCCAAGCAATCTTATATCTTTATGCTGATTTTTCTATTTTAATTCAAGGCAGTGAATTCTAATTGGTATTAATACCATCTTTACATGTTTTGGCACAATTTTTAAATACAGTAGATACTTTATTGAATATGAAATTATCCATATTTTCTCCATTTTTAACATAGTTTGTATGCTAATACCAATCCATAAAAATCAATTACATGATATCTCTCCAGCTCTAGGTCTTAATTTGGGTTTTCAGCTTTGTTTGCTTGCTTGCTTTTGTTGTATGTCAAGCTCAGGGCCTAAGGCAACTCCACCTCTGAGCCATATCCTGAACTCAGGCCTTGCACATTCAATAAAACTTATAACCTCTTCGTAACAAAGACAGCAATAAAGGACAAGAGTTATTAAACCACCTGTGACACAGATACTGAGATGGATCCGTACCACTCTGACCCAGTATTTGAGGTCCTGAATGGTTACTTTTTTTCACCATCGACTGTTTCTTGAGTTGCCAATGCCATAATCTGAAGGTGTTATTTGAACAATTATACCCAGATAACCCTTAGCCCTTAACAATTCGTTCACTAATTTGTCAAACCAAGGGTAAAGAGCAATCTCAATCACAACACTATCACCATCTATCTCAAACCAACTCTAGCAAGAAGATTTCAAAGCCCTTTTCCAAGATTTGCTACTAAGTGTTTTTTTTTAAATGAGTTTCCAAAGAGTAATAAAACATTCTATGACTTCTGACCAAGTATCACATGAAGTGACAGATTGCTTTCGGCTCATCCTTATTTGGTGTGATACTGAACAATACCAAAGCCTTTGAACATTTAAAATTATTTTTAAAAGGACAAATGGTACCCACCTATTTGTGTCTGTACCCTTATGTGCTATGTTCTTTTTGGTTAACATGGATACACTGTCTGAGTTTCTGACTAGAACCAACTCCAAATGTTGTCATCCACTCATGCCTATCAAGATCATTTATCCAATCCTCCCCATCCTCATATCAGAAACAGTGCCCCTAGGACATGACCCAAACAGGCAATATGCTATAATTTATCTCAACAAATAAATAAGTTTCTCCCACCAGAACTTCATCTTCTAACATTCTTTGTCTTCACTCTATCCAGAAAACCTCTTTAAACGTGTGGTTAAGCTTCCGTGTGCTATTTCTAGTTTCACATTTCCCTAATCAGGCCTTCCCCTTACCCATCAACTATGCCTACCAAGGCCACAAATAACTTCCTGTTTTTTAAACCCCATGGTCAGCTCTTAGCTTTCATATTACTAGACACAAATTATCCAATCCTGAAGCTTCCTCCTCCCTTGACTTTCTGTCTACTCTGCCTCTGTCTTCCTACTCATTCTGGAGCTCCTCCCTAGCTTGCAACTGCCCAAATATCTAGAACACTGTACTCCTATATTGATTTATTCAACAGATGTATTGACCTCATTAACAAATGCAGGAAGATCTATTAAGACAAATTAGGAGATAGCTCTCAAGCCAGTAGTATAATTTTCTTATGTAGCTGCCTACAAAATGAACAAGGCAGTATAGTTAGTTCCTCAAGATCTTTTAGGAGACATGACCCTTAGAAGTCATTGCCTTAGCTGGTAGTGGTGCACGCCTTTAATCCTAGTACTTGGGAGGCAGAGGCAGGCAGATTTCTGAGTTCAAGGCCAGCCTTGAACTACAAAGTGAGCTCCAGGACAGCCAGGGCTACACAGAGAAACCCGGTCTCGAAAAAAAAAAAAGTCATCCCCTTAAAATCTCACATAATTTTAGAACTATTGTAATATACAAATAATTATTTGTCCAATATTAACTCCCAGTCAAATTTATCAATTGGGGCTTTCATTTATTAAATAAAAGCCATGGTTTATCAATATTCTCTTTGTAATCAAATACATAGAGTATAATTATGCAATTATTATTGGTGCTGTTGTACAACTTTGTTCTTTTGGGCTAATACAGTTCCTCATAGCACATTTCTTACTTTCTTCTTTTGGCTCACTGGATTTTACATCCGGTTGGAAGCATAACCACCCATATTACATTCTAGGAAAATACTATCTGCTGTTATACAACCATTTCCAAGGCTGGGTTGTGGTAGAAAAACAGTAATTGAATGTGTTTACATGGTTTTATCATAAGCTATTCCGGTACAGGTTCACTGAATTTTCCAGGGAGTATGAATAACAGAATCAATATTTTTGGATAATATAATGATAAATAACAATATGATGGAAAAATTAAAATAGATTGTATATCATGATTATTAACTGTTTTCTTCTACTTGAGAGAATTTACATGTTCAGATGAAGTCCAACTTCAAGCTCACTATGCATTTGAAAAGCGAAGAATCAACAAGATGCCCTCCGGGGTCTATACCTCATGTAAAACACCCTAGAATGCATATACTCAAATCGGTCTCAGTCCCGTCCCAGTGGCTACCTTGCAAGGTTGTACCACACCCAGATATTGATGCCGTATACACAGATCATTTTTGGACATTTGTCTAAAAATTTAAAAAAAATACCACCAAAACCTTTATCATGCTCTATTTTCTCCAGAGAGCTGCATGTTCATACTTTGTGGATGGAATTCTTCAAAGAACCAAAATTATTCAGTGTCAAGTTCAATAAATCAGGTGAATGATAAAGTTGGGTAATACCATCTTGAGTCGAAAATGAGATTTAACTGCAAAATAAAGAGGCAGATGTCCTTGTAAAGAGCGTCAAGCAGCTCTGAAGGCAAATGCACACAAGCAGGAGCTTTAAAGGCATCTGCAGCAGCCTGGGACCTAGCAGCCGCCGGCAGTAGCCGCTGTGACGATTCTCAGTCACCTTGGTTATAAATTCAGAAAACTTCATCCCTAAAAAAAAAAAAAAAAAGTTCTCTCCAATGGATACTCTGTGTCCTTAGACAGGGTGAGCTACTTTCTCCATCCTTGTCAGGGTTATGCTTCCAAGCTTCAAAAGAAGAAAAAAAAAAAAAAAAAAGAGCCTGCATCATTGACTAGGGTAGCTCTCAATTCTTTATTAAAAAATAATTTCAGAAAATCAGTTTACATTTAAAATTTCCAAATATATTTATAACAAAGGACACAGCAAATAATAAATCCTAATTTTGATCAGAATTGTAAATCATATATCCGTGACCTTGGTGAATACTGAATGCTTATTCTCTTCCAGACACTGTCTTAAACACATTGTGCACAGGAAGTCATTCTACCTTATTTAAAACCTTGAAAGATACAATTACGAGCTTCACTTTACAAATAAAGGAAGTGGGATCAAAGAAACTCAGAGATGACCAAAATTCACAGAACTTGATAGATACAGAGCTGTGTGACAAGACCGCATGGAACTCAGCCCAAAATTGGTTCTGAGCTACCATGTGGACCACTTAGAACACTGACCAGGTGACCAGACCAGCGGGAAAATGCCTACCTTAAAGGTAATATCATACTTGTAATTACTAGCAGGCTTGAAAGTCCCCAGGAAGGGTTCCTTCCTTATATTCATAGTCTGGCTCTACTGCATATATCCCTAGTGAAACATTGATTTGACAAAGGAAGACATACCAGTTTCCTGTCCTTAGAATTTGAGCTATGCGAAAGGAAGGAGAATTGGACAAAGATAAATACTGTTCACTTCCTTAAGAGATAGTCTCCCTTAAAAGGATTTAATTTCTTTTCTTTTCTTCATTTGTTAGTTTATTCCTTTTCATTCAATTCTTCTTGTGGGGAGAAACTGAGAGGAGATGAAGGGAACTGTTATTGGACTGTATTATTTAAATGTGCCTGTCTGTGTGTGTGTGTGTGTGTGTGTGTGTGTGTGTGTGAACTTTTATTATCAGTTTTAATGAGGGGGACACCTAAGTGAATCTGTCAATCACCTGAACAGGAAAGCTCCTTGAGAAATCTGTATTCCAGAGACTTTGGGGAGAGCAGCTTACGAAAACTGGAATTTCCACGGAACAGCTTCTCTGGCCGTGGGCCTCTCCCACACCATAAGAGTACTTTCCCTCACAGTAGTCCCTTCAGTCACTGTCCACGCCATCTTGAGGCTGCCTCATGCCAACCCTTAATAAACTGCCTGGGTTCTTTACTGTGCTCTGGGTCTGCTTTGAACTCATTCGGCAGCAGTGAGAATGACTTGCAGCCAAGAGAAGGCCAGGGCTAGATCTGTTAGCTGTAAAGAAGCTAGGGTAGGAACATGAGGAGAAAATACTATGACACCAGCGATTGAAAAACTTTTCCTTAAATGCCAAGCATTCCAAACGTTAAGAGTGTCTGTAATCAGGGGTAGACACGATCCTGGCCATTCCAGATCCAAGATCGCAGACTGCAGACTGTTAGAAAGGCTTGTGACAATGGAGCAGAAGTGATATCGTTACAATGTCTGGCTTGCATAATTTCAGGGAATGTCCCTCACTCATGATATGCACAACCCTGAGAGTGTTATAAAACAAATGTTGGGGCAGTGGAAAATGCAAATCCTTAGAGCAGTGGTTCTCAACCTGTGGATAGTAACCCCCTTGGGGGGTCTAGTGACCCATTCACAGGGGTCACCTAAGATCCTCAGAAATATCAGGTATTTACATTATGATTTATAATGTTAGCAAAAGCACAGCTATGAAGTAACCACAAAAATAATGTTATGGTTGGGGATTCCTCACAGCAAGAGGAACTGTATTAAAGGGTTGCAGCCTCAGGAAGGTTGAGAACCACTGCGTTAGAATATCAAGCACTGTGGTAGGCACTGAGGCTGTATCTGAGATAGGAAAAGCAATCTAAGTGACATCTTGCTGGCGGTGTGATGAAGCCATCTCCTCCTGGCTTAGCATGACCACCACTGGCACAGAGCAGAAGTTGCTAGGGTCACCTGAGGAATACCTTGGCCCCATAACCATGGGCAATAAAACAACCAAAAGGACAGTGATCACTGGTCCGTACTGACAGGGCTGGATGCAGATGCTTCTGTTTTCTCCAAGGAGAAGGGAAAGGTCATCAGATTCTGGAATGAGAGAGAGCCCAGCCTTCAGCTCCCCACCTCCAGCGTGGTCTTGGGAGGGGCTGGAGGATAGAAGACAGACAGACAGACTGGTCAGGACTCACTGATGCTGCCCTTTTCACTGACGAAGCTGCTTTTGAGTCATCCAAACTTGTGAAGGCATGATAACCAGTGCAACCACCATGCTCTGCTAAGTTACAGCCATAAACTCACTGCTCCATGTGCTGCACTTGGATGGAATCCTTCCTGTGGGCCACCAACGCCCCGAATGCCATGAGCAGACAACTGCTCTCGTTTCCCCAGGAGAAGGAGGCTTATGGGAAAGACTGCCTACTAGTGATGAAACAAAATAATTATGTTTTTCTAATTATTCAGAGAATAAGTATGGCCCTAGAAATGCCTACTGTATATATTAAAACTCTGTAAGTCAGAAGGTCCAGGGACCAATAAGAGATAGAGAAGATACAACAAGCAATTGTGAGTGACATTTCCACATCTGAGTGACACAGGATGAGCTGATATGCCCAGTTACCACACTGGCTGGAAAGCAGCAAAAGGACAGCATCCCTCAGAAGTCCCTCTTCTGGGTCTCCAACACTTTATGTAAGACTCTGAAAAGCGCGAGAGGTTCTGGGAATTTATCTCCATCCTCCTCATTATATTGCTAACTTCATGGGCATCTGTTCTTTATTTTTTTTTCCCCATCTTAAATAGTGCAAAGGCTAACAAACAAGTTCACAGATCCTTTTGCCTATCTTTAGTTTAACAACATCTCGTGAACCAGTCCTCCCCACAGAGCCTCTTTACTGGTGTGGTTTTGAAACCCGATAAGAACAAGTAGAAGCTGGGCCTGCAAAGTTCCAAGAGCATTACAGTCTCCATTCAAAGAAAATCTGCATAGGACTGATACCAGGAAAATGCCTCCTATTTCCCAGTGCCTTTGTGCACTACCATTTCCTATTGCCCTAAAATGTCCCACGGTCAGATACATAGACTATCATCAAAGAAGTACAGAGATGGCTTTGGATTCTCTTAATTAGGATATTTTTTGAGACAAGATCTCATTTAGTATGTAGACTACACTGGCCTCAAATTCACAGAGATCTGATTGCGTCTGCCTCCATGATGTGTGGATCAAAGGTATGCACCACCATGCCTAGCCTTAACTGGGACTCTCTGTACAGCCCACCTCTTCCAATGGACCTAAGAATTCTGTCGTGGTCACAAAGAGGTTGCTCACACTCAGACATTAATACATCAATGCTAATAGAAAGCAACAAAAGTGTATAAATGATATAGAGAAACTGAAAAGGCAAAGGACAGAGAGTCAAATGCAAAAGCATAAAAAAAAATTAATTCGGAACGACATACAGGATGTCACAGTGTGGTTTCTTTTGTAAACAGAGCATTGTCTGAGCTAGGGAGAGAGGCCAGTGAGTAAGAGCAATGGCCACACAAGCCAGAGGACGTGACTTCAGATCTGCAGTACCCACAGAAAAAGCCAGGTGAACTTCAACATGACAGGGGACAGAGAAGAACAGTGGGTTGTGTTGGGCTGAAACCCAACTCCAGAGTTGGTGATGGACAGTGTCTCAAGGGAGTTCAATGTAAAGTGATAGATCTGGACACCAGATGCCTCTCTAGCCTCTGCTCATGTATACAGACATATATACCTGTACACACTCATGTATAAACAGTACACGCACATAGAATACACAAAGAGGGAGGGAGGGAGGGAGAAAGGGAGAGGGAAGAAAGAAGGAGGAGAGAGAGAGAGAGAGAGAGAGAGAGAGAGAGAGAGAGAGAGAGAGGAGGGGGGCAGATTGAAAAAGCAGAGACTTGAGGGATCCAATACAGTGATTTTTTTAATGGACCTATCTACCTGATCTGGCTTATTTTAAAATGCCCCTGTATTGAATACTGCTACAATTTACAATTTGAAATACAGTCCTCTGACAATATCATGTGTTTGACCATATTTTGCTGTTCTAGGAAGTTGTGATGCCCACGGACAATGGTACCTAGATAACAAACAAACACAAGACCCTGGAGACAGACTTTGAATGACACACCCAGCTCCAACTCTGGTCTCATTCTCTGACTCCTTGTCTTGCCAACAGAAGCTATGTCAGATGCCATATGCCGATCCCCACCCAAAATGAACTGAAATCTCTTGAAACCATACATGTTCTTCCTCTCTTAAGTTGCTTCTACAAGGCATTTTGTCATGATGATAAAAAAATAATGCAGGTATCCAGAATCATAAATCCCAATTCTACCATGATCTTTTAATCACTCCCAAAACATTAAATGGCCAACTTTTGCCTTAGCATTGTTATTCTGAAAAAACCTCTAGAATGTACAGTGTAGCTTCCGATATTTTAATAAGAGTAGCTGGAGGTTACAAATGAAACCAATTCTCCCAGTGTGGTTGGTATCAAAACACAGGCACAAATGGCTTAGCTTGTCACTCAGGTGCAGTATGCAAGCCTGTCTCCAGGCTGCTAAGCTGTATTGATTGCCAAGCCTCCTGAATATCACATTGATTCACTCAGGAGCTGTTCAGCAGCAGGCTCATGTTCCTGCACATGTCCTCATGGGGCACATGGCTGAAATCACACAGCTCCATGCCCCAGGTTGTAATGATGTTCTGTGAGCTGTTTGCACATATATCTGTCGCTGAGTCCCCTGTAAAGTATCTCCTGTTTACCACTCCCTTGCCAATTCTAATCTTTATTGTCAGCTGTTCCAGCTGCTTCTGTTCCAACCATTCTCTTTCCATTTCTTCACTGATGATTCAAAATGCAGTTATTGAATAAGAATTACACCCCAAGCACTGTGTTAGGCACCGTGATCGCTTTTCACATGGTACTTACAGTGCAAAAAAGAGAGAGCCATTTAACAAACACATCTGTCTTTACCACTTTCAGCAGTGCAATACCGTTACAGTGAAGAATTGAAGGGACTTGTCCAGACCCTGATTGTAAGAAGGCTTCCCTGAGGAACATTTAACCCAAGGTCTAAATGGCAAGGAGAGAAATGAGGAGAGAAAGTACTATGATGAAACTCAAGGCATAAGAAAAAACATGGACAAAGGCCTGAAGCAAGCTGACCTTGGCACAAGGGGGAAGGGAAAAGAAGTCATAGATGCTGATGGTGAACCTGGAAGTCATGTGGCAGACACGAGGTAGGAACCAGAGTAAACCTTGCAGGTCATTCTGAATATTTTCACTCACTGTTGACCAGTGTACATACCACTATCAGCTTGGTCATATCTTCTATGAATGCTCGGTCGGCTATATAGAAATAATTCAATGTTAAGAGTTGACTGAAGGCCAATTGCAGATGTGATACATTAGCCCAGACCTCTGCTTTCCTCCATTTATTTACATCTAACTCTCTCTCTCCTCTCTCTCTCTCTCTCTCTCTCTCTCTCTCTCTCTCTGTGTATGTGTGTGTGTGTATGTGTGTGTGTAGAAAAGTTCCACTTGCTGTCTCTTCTTCCAAGATCTTCCTCTTTTCTGTTTGATGTCAAACAAAAAAAAAAAAGTCAAACAGCCAATATGAGAGTAGCCCTGGTCTTCTCAACTGCATGTGGTGTTCCTAACGCTGTTCTGTTATGAAAGCTTAAACCTGTTGTTTCTGCTCTCTTATGAAGTTTAAATCTGTTGTTTCTGGGGTCTTGCGGGAGGGGTGGTCATCTAGGGGCACCACAAAATTCATTCTGTGGGACAGAGAAAGAACTGTACATCTTGGAAAGGACATCCATACAGACAGCAAAGTGAAGTGACAGTTGGAAACTGAGGGACACTGACACACTATGACAGCCGCAGCCAGCAGCTGAAGGTCCCTGACAGAACATAACAGTTACAGATCTGAGGTTGCCAATACCCAGAGAGTGAAGTAGAGAGGCAAGGGTCCCAAACACAAAACAATAGTTAGAGATATGAGGCAGGAAAGGAAAGTTAACAACAAGAACATTGTGGAGAACCTGCAGGTCCCAGGATACAAAGTTACAGATTCATAGGGAACAGAGAAATACCCACCATGGAGAGAGAAAGAATAAAAATGAAGAACTTTATTAGAATAGACAATTGCTCAAGTGAAGGAGAGAGACCCTGAAAGAATATACAAATACTGATATGTCTTTGTGCTTGGACACTTTGTTGCTGAAGACTGAAACATTCCCCACCATGTTCAGCATCCAGAGTAAGTGAACAAGATCAACCTACCAGTGGCCTATAAGCTTCTCCAACTACCTATGAACACATAAGCAAGGCTGAGTAGAGTCTTCTCAGACAAACAACTGAGAAGAGGGAAAACAGATGTTTGCCTCTGGAGTTGCTAAGCTTGGGTGCCCTGGCCATGTTCCCTGGAATACTACAAAGTGCTCCCGAAATAAAGCAGGAGGGAAAGAGCTGCAATGTGGGTAAACAGGGAGAAGATGGAGAGATTGCGGCCATCACTCATCTATGCTCTGGTCCTGCATAGCTCTATCAAATAGTAGAACCTATGATATATTCTTCTAACTACTTTAGCCAATTACTGTCAGGCATTTACACTGGAGTTCTCTACTCCTTCCAATGGAAGCTTTTCTATCTTTAGAGAACAAACCCCAACAGGTTTCAGAATCCCCTCCTTAATGAAATGGCCCCATATCAGAATCAACAGACACAGAAAAAGTAAAATTAAAATTGAACTCAACTATGAATCCACACTTTGACTAGCTAGCATTCACACATATGGCAAGACTCTGAGCCTCTACGCCCCAGTGTAGGGGAATGCCAGGGCCAGGAAGTGGGAGAGGGTGGGTTGGTGAACAGGGGGAGGGGGAGGGAATAGGGTATTTTTTTTTAGAGGGGAAACCAGGAAGGGTGATAACATTTGAAATGTAAATGAAGAAAATATCTAATAAAAAAAAGACTCAGAGCCGATGTATATTTCACTCCATTTAGTCCTTGTGGCAGAAATTAATGTCTAATTAGACACCTGTGGGAAGCTTATTAAATTATATTTACACATTAAATGTTTGCTTAGTAAATCTAATAAATCACAAGATCACTTGAGGTTCCAAAGCAGATGGCATGTTTTATATAAATTTTAAGGAATTAGAGAGTGCATGCCCAAAAATTTGTTATCAGGTATATGTCATAAAGACTGGATAAATTCCATGAAAGGAAGAAACTTTCGACCATGGTGATGATGATATGAGAAGAAAACCATGGCAAATCACAAAATATAGAAACATTCTGCCCAATCAATAATGTAGGTCTCTAGAACATCCTCCAAATCAATATGATATATAATGATGACAAGATGCACCTAAGAGTAAATTTAAAAAAAAAAAAAAAAACACAGTGGATTGTAATACATCCCAGAACCATTATCTGAAGTAAAGTATATTAAAAGTGCATTTAACATAAGAATGTGATCTGTCTTCTTAACTCGGACATCAGTGAAAATAAATAAGTGTATCTACAAAGTCATGACACTCCAGAAACCCTACAAAACTAGAAAACAAACAGCTTTGAGATCCCTGCACACTCTAGAACTTTATGACACACACATACCTGTGAGTATTTAGCAGATTATTCAAATTTTAAAACTATATTTTAATTGTGGAGTTCAATAACCAACCACTGTTGAAGCAGACATTATATGTTCATTTCTCAGCCAAAGAAATATCTATGCTATGGTATGTTATTGAGGATGGCATGTTCCAGACAAATAAAAACCATCAAGTAGCTTTTGGATCTTTTGTATAGGGTGTTCAATAAACCTGGTGCAACTTTTAAAAGGGAGAGAAAGACAAATAGTACACTGAGAGTCAGCAATGAGCCTGGCTCTGGCTGGCTATCCTCAGTGTATATAAAGCCATCCCAACCCCACACCAACCCTGCAAGCTGAGAACTATACCCTCCCCCTCACAGACCATCAGACAGGGTCAGCACTGAGCTTGCTTGCATGACGTCCATGTAAAAGGTGAATCTGTACAGCAAACAGTCAGACTAAAGACTTACATCTTCACCATAGCCTGCTGCCTCCACTTGCTACCAAATGTCTTCATTTAGACTGTGTTTTAGTCAATAAATGTCTTAAAATGGAATATATTTGAGATGTAAGTACCCTTCTAAAATAGAAAATATTGTACATTTTTCTTTACAGTGCATACTTTCTTTGCTTTACCCCCAGGTCAAGCTTATTATAATTCCATTCACTGTGCTTCTGCATTGTGTCTGGCACAAAATCCACCTCAACATGCATACATACACATAGGTACTCACACAAAGGAAGACCTACAAGCTTGTCCTTACAATCTTCTCTGGGCAAACTATTTTTAAAATGCTGTTTAATTACTATGCATCTATCGAGAAGCATTACAATTCTAAAATAGCCCTCAAGCTCACTCCTGTATGTTACTGGCAAGGACCTTGACATGACTCTTTCAGAAACTCCTTGGCCTGTTTCCTCATCTTCAGCATTATATAGCATTGAAGTTTCAGAAAGAAGGACTGGGGACAAAACAAACAAACAAACAAACAAACAAAACAAAAAAATCACTTCCACCAACATGAAAAGTGGCTTCTAATAAATTAACTAACTTCCAAATATAGCCTATAGCTTTGATCTGTGGAAGATATTGTATTTTCTATCTATTACCCACGTAAGCATAATCTGAAAATATTTTTTATCTGGGGCCTTTCTACAATTTCTTAGCTCATTCAGTAATCTAAAATCAACAGTCTCTGCCTTCTCATAACAATGAAGGTTGTCATCTGTACATCCCCTGAAAGCACAGCACTGACCAGCACTGACCAGCACTCCATAGTACTGCAGAGATCTACATGCAGAAAAAGACTCAGTTCTGAGCCAAGCAGCCCTGGCACTGTGGCTGTATTCTGTGTTCTTCATTTCAAAGGCGCTAATCCCATAGACAACAGAGGGAATGGTCCCTTAAATGGGCAGCATCTAACCGACAGACTGTCCTGGATGCAGACACTATTCCATCCTTATAAGACAGAAACTGAGGCCAATGAGCCTAGGGTGTTTATGTAAGTCGCAGAAACATCGGCAAAGAACATCTTAGTCATTGTGGCAAGCTTCATCCAATAGGGCAGCAGTCTGTTCAGGTAACTTAGGCTCAGTCAAGTAATAGGCCTAGAACTCTGGAGTTCCAGTGGGCAGTTTCTGCCTGCAAGGGGTGGAAGGAGTTCGGCTATATCCTGAGTCTTTGGCCCCTGTTTCAGTCACAACCTCTCACAGCTGCCCCTGCAGGAGATGTGTGATCTATCAAGTAGAAAATACTCCAAGCTCCCAGCATTGTAGCTGGACCCTACCCCCAGTCATTTGACCATAGTCAGGCATGGCCCTCCCCACAGATAGCCACGCCCCACACAATATAAGGGGCAATTCACCTCCTCCTCTCTCTCTTACTCTTTGTTCTTCTCTTGCCCTCTTCCTCTCTTGCCTTCTCTCTCTCTCCTGCTCTTTGTTTTCTTCTCTTGCCCTCGTCCTCTCTCTCTTACTCTTTGTTCTTCTCTTGCCCTCGTCCTCTCTCTCTTACTCTTTGTTCTTCTCTTGCCCTCGTCCTCTCCTCTCTTGCTCTTTGTTCTTCTCTTGCCCTCATCCTCTCCTCTCTTGCTCTTTGTTCTTCTCTTGCCCTCTTCCTCTCCTCTCTTGCTCTTTGTTCTTCTCTTGCCCTCTTTCCTCTCTTGCCTTCTCTCTCTCCTGCTCTTTGTTTTCTTCTCTTGCTTCCTTCTTTCTTCTCTCTCTCTCTTTCTCTCCTTCTCTCTCCTTCTCTTCTTCTCTTTTTCCTCCTCTCTACTTGACCAGCCTATTTTCTCTTTCCTATAATAAAATATCTTGTTTATACATTGCCTCCTTTTTAACTAAGCGCTGCTGTGCAGCCACAGGCATCAGCAGCAGACAGTTCCGGGCCCTGGTGGAGAGAGAGCCGCCAGGCTGCAGGAGGGAGAGAGACACAGGCCCACACCATCCTATGTTTTCCTACAGAATAATATTCAACCATGATACCTTAAGATGTGCACATACATACGAACAATTCAAGGCAAACAGTCAAATGTGCAACCTCTCTAGATTAGTAGGAAGATATCCAAATAACAGCTACAACCAGAGCCTGTTTCTCAAGTGTGTTCTGCAATAAACAAAACTGAGAGGATTCTAAGGCTCCTAAAAGATCCCAAATTCTCAACAATCCTCCTCACCACCAGCCGGTGAGTGGCTGATTCACAGCTGACTAATGCACTTAATACATGCAGTGCTATGGCTAACACCAAATTGTCAAGCAATCTCATATCCTTCTCTCTCATCCATGATCATGGTTATAATGAATCTGAACCTTAGCTGGAAATAACCATTGAAGATATTTGATGTTTGTCTGGTGTGATAATTTTCTGTCACTAAAACAAATAACTTAAGTAATGGCTTTATGAAGAGACAAAGCTTATTTTGTTACGCAGACTTTGCATGATAGCAGTATTTGAGGCAAAAACTTCAAGGAAGTCAGTCTCCTTCCCCTGCATTGTCTCCTGGCACCCCTAACTCAGAGGTAGCCCAGATATGTCCTTGCCAACTCATGTGCTAGGTGCCCACCAAGATATGATTTATTAACAGCTAGACAAAAATTGCACATTGCTCTCTGACCTTACCAATGTTCCAACACCTTAGCCAAACCCTAGCCTGGAATTTCATAAAGAATGTTACCCACCCAGACTAATTGCCCCTGGCTTGTTAGGGAAATAAGGAAGGGATAGGGCATTGAAGCTTACAAAATGGGAGACTTATCCCAGGGCAAGGTCAAGTAGAATCCTCATTCTTAGTCAAGTACTGCAGCTGAACCACTCCTAGGAATTAGCAAGAGACACATCTCTACAAGTCCAGAAGATTAGCATAGTGGACGTTCTACCTAGGATGGGAGAGACCTTGAGCCAAGTGTATGTGTGTGAGACAGCAGTCTGTATTCAGCATTCTAGAGTCAGCATTTGAGATTCGAGCCTCTGTCCTCCTGGCTGGGGCACCTGCAGCCTCCCATCCCCCCCCCCCCCCCCCCCCCCCCCGACTCCGGCTGGGCCCATGCGGTCCAAGCATGCTCAGAGCCCGGGGGTGCTGCACCAGTCCAGAAGAGATGGCTGCTGTTTTAGACCCAGTGTATTTTAGATGGCCTCAGATGTACCTTAACTGCTGAGCTGCCAGATTTTTCATTTCTCTTTTGCAATGACTGTAAAAGTTGCATGACATTTTTAAGAAATACATTCAGATCCTACACTCCTTGTGTTGTGTCTGTCACCGCCGAATCCTGTGCACACTTGGCCAGAACTCATCATCCCTCGGAACACGGGGTCCAGGCAAGAAACCCCGGTCCGTGGCACCTCCTGATTTCAGAGATCCTAGTCCATGACTAGTGGAGGAACAACAAAATAAAACATCCTCCCTGTGGTCACGAAAGGAAAGAGGCAGGAAGAAGACCATGTTGAGGAACCGCCATTCCCTCAAGGACCTGCAACCAGGGTTTGGGGCTCTCCAACTCAGCTCACCTCGAGAAGCTCCCAATAGCACAAAGCTAGAGATCAACACTTCATGTTACAGACTTTATGATCAATATGGACAAAATGCTGAGAGGAATTCTTTCTATCTGCTTATGAGACATAAAATTAAGGGGAGCTTTGCCGGGGGGAGGGGGAGGGAAGACTCATCGGGAGGGGGGTGACGCAACAGAAGAAAAGGTCTTGAAGGGCCAGTAAGAGTTTGCTTGGCTGAGAAACTGAACAAAGTGTTCTTTGCTGAACAATTAACTAGAAGAATAAATTATAAGTGATGGTGTTTTCAAGCCCTCAGTACTCTGCCACTTTGTCCTCTCCTGATTATATATTTTTTTTAATTTTTCAATTAAGTAATCAAAAAATACTCACCAAGCTGTTACTTGGACAGCCATGGAATCTGGGTTCAGATGGCTATCATTGCTGTTTTTAAAAATATGTTTCTAGGGTCATTAACATACCAGACACAATATCCTGACTTTTCAACAGCTCATGAGAAGAGCTGAGATTCTTTTCTTCACAAAGTGTATCATAAAGGTCACAATTAAATTAAACATCAACATTTATTAAAATCAAGTTGACACTTCCCGAAAATGAGATTCCTCCCCTGCTCCTCCCAGCTGGTGGCAGCTGGCAAGTGGCTGCCACATCACTGCACCATGGTAACGCTGAAGCCACTGTGGGATGCAAACTCACTGCTGAGACCGTAGCCTCTGAGATCTTTCCTAGAAAACTCGAGGCGCTGAAGTATATCCGACGACATTGTGGAACAACTCCGAGTTAACACAGCACTATGGAGCGCTACCCTAGCTGCCTCCAAAAACTGAACTAGTCCTTTACTGTAGCACAAGAATGTGCCCAGGAACTAACTCCCTCATCAGCTTGATGTAGAATATGTGACAATAAAGTATGTAATGTATGGGAGTTATGCATGGCTAGCAACTCATGCTACTTAAAGCTACAGTGTTTAATGTTCACAAATTTGACCAAAGATGACTCTGGGGCTCTCCTGAGCATGG
This sequence comes from Montemys delectorum, assembly GCA_019843815.1. Classification (NCBI taxonomy): domain Eukaryota; kingdom Metazoa; phylum Chordata; class Mammalia; order Rodentia; family Muridae; genus Montemys; species Montemys delectorum. Next base: position 18,792 of record JADRCD010169613.1, on the reverse strand, counting down.
CTGCTCTGTTATCTCCTACTCTACCTTATCAACTGTCTATCGAACCAAGTAAGAAATATACGCCACACACACATAAATATATACATTTGTTTGTGTGTGTGTGTGTGTGTGTGTGTGTGTGTGTATGAGAGAGAGAGAGAGAGAGAGAGAGAGAGAGAGAGAGAGAGAGAGAGAGAGACACGCCTCCTTGAATTACAGATTGCTCTTATGTACATGCAACCTCTGGCCCTTCAACAATAAATACCTGAACTCAATTATCCAAGCTCCCACTCAGAAAAGTTAGCAGAAAATATTCTTTCACTCTGCTACCTCACACTTGTTACAGCCAACACCAAAGGAAATAATGACTAAAGTCTACTTGCCATTTCATTCAGTAAGATTGCTCCCGCAAAGCTGCTGGCATTCGCCCTTCTAACAGGAACCTTTCTTGTAAACTGTCATATTTGCTGTTTGTCTGAACTGGACACTTTCATTTAACTGATCCTATCCTGAGGCTGAAGTCACAAATGTACTTACCCCATCCGAACCTAGAAGCATAGATATGATACGATGCAGTCTCTGTACCGTCCAGTTCCAAATCTTCAAGTTAAAGCAGCAACAAGAGTGGCTATTCACAGACTACATGTTTCCTCACCAACACCTCAGGGCCCGCAGGACAGGGTGCTGTGTGCTGAGAGGAAATGATACAAGTGACAAATGAGGAACGTCTAATTACTCAGTCACTTCTCAGATTCGGAGACAAAGGGAAGGAAACGGAGAGTTCAGGTTGAAACTCCATCTCCTCTAACCCTATTGTGCCTGTGTACCGCAGCACGTATTAAAGTAACATCGAGCCCTATTTTTAGACCTCTGAAACTCCAGAGGTATAAATCATTCCTGTGCCACAGTCACCTTTGCATTAGCAATGCCATGATGAACATTTGGCGAGATCCTACAATAATATAATGGGAAGCAAGTGGCATTTAGAATGAATAGCAATTACTCTCATAGATTTAAAAAAAATAGTCTAAAAATAGATTATTTGGGGGGAAGACATTGGTTTGGTTTTTTGTTGGGTTTTGTTGTTGTGTTGTTGTTGGGTTGAGTTTTTTCTCTCCCTGATTTGGTTGTTTTGTTCTGTATTGTTGTTTTGTTTTGTTTTGTTTCACAATACATCTAATCCTTTGTGATTTGAGCCACTGAGGATCACTCTGAAGTGCACATCTGATTAAAGAAAAAGAGAGACAACACAAAGAGAAGACATGCTGTCCAAAGTGCTATTTTATAACAAGCCACATCTGTTATTATGGAAACAGAATCAAAAGGGAAATCTCCCAATCTAGTCACCCTCTCCATCAAGATAGTAAAAGATGAAGATATTTTTTATTATTGAGTAAGCATGAAACCTGCCTGTAATATAAATACATCAAAGTAACCTGCTAGCAGATACAAAGACTGAACATTATCTTATGTTTGATATGTCAGACAAACATTAATAATTTCATACAGCTTCAAGATAAGCAATAATAAGTTCTCAAGTAAGAAAATTCACAGGCACCGTTTCACACATTCCATTCCAAATGTACCTGGAGATTGGGGGTGCCGTCTGTATTAGCTCGCACAGTGGTTCTCAGCCTTCCTAATGTTGCGACCCTTTAATACAGGTTCCTCGTGGTGTGGTGACTCCAAACCATAAAATTATTTTTGTTGCTACTTCAGAACTGTAATTTTGCCACTGTTATTATAACAGTGTTTTCTGACGATCTTAGGTGACCCCTGTGAAAGGGCTGTTCGACTCCGAGGGGTTCTCTTGACACTGAGGTTGAGAACCACTGGGCTAACTGGTTTTATTGAGAGCAGAATCAGAATTCTCATACCTCCAGGACAGAAGGCTTTGGAATCTGAATCAGCCTGCCCCTTTGAGCATCCTGGCTCAGTTTAGACTCCTATGATTCCAGAGACACTAAGAGTCCAGGGTGCTCTCTCCCTAGGGGCTTATATTGCAAAGGAATGGCCTCCAGATCCCGGAGGTAGACGTTCCTAAGTCCTAAAGCTGACAAAGGTCTAAAAGATTTAAAAAAAAAATTTTTCAAAGATAGGAAAAAATACAATTACAAGTTCTCTGTGCTAAAAGACTTTTAAAAAAAAAAACAGGAAGGAAATGTTGCTATCCTTGTAAGAGGAAGAACTCAGCCTCTAATTTTTAATTTTTATTGCTTGCACTTCGTTCCAGTCACTGTGATTACCAGAATGCAAACTTTTTTTTACAGAGGACACATGACTATTGCCACGTCCCTAAGACAGAGGTTAAAAAAAAAAAAAAACAGCAAAAAGAGCTATAAAATGGTAATGGTTTCTCCACCATTAAATCAGAACAAATTAACATGTCATGCCAAACCACATACATTATGGACTAAGATGATTATTGATAATATAGCTCGTCAGGGGAAAAGCAAATTCTTAATAAGCCTTTGTTTTCCTGCCCATCTGACGGGGATGATGATTTCATTTTTAATTTGTTCAGAAGTAAATTTATAATGATAACAAAAGGGAAACAATTGACTCTCTTGCATGAGATTATCTATATAATCATTAGCCATTAAAAATGTATTATGTTGAATACAAGGAGGAGTTCTGCACTCATCTAAATAATGCATGCCACCCAACAAAATGCATAGCAGAGATAAGTTAAGTGTGGCAACTTACCAAAATCTCAAACAGTCCTACGGCTGGACGTACAGTTGGCTGTCGGTGCACGGCCAACATAGAGCGCCTTTTACTGACTTTTCTACCTTCATACCGTGACTTCCCGCTCAGTGCTCTGATGAAGCACTATCTAATGTTAGCACTGAGAGGGATGTGTAATGCCAATCAATAGCCAAATAAAATAAACCCACCACAAGTTAGAGGGATGCTCAGAGAGGAATGCTTTCTGGCGAGCCCTGTAGAGGGCAGCGCCTAAGGGAGCCATCCGAGGGTGGTGCCATTAGCAGCTCACGCACTAGACTTAGGATGGTGTCTATTCCATATAAGGTAGGCATAATCCTAGTTCATACTACTCAGTATGATCATGATTGAATGAAAATACATGAGCCCCCAATTCAGATATTTCCCCAAAAGTGTTCTGGCTTCTCCCATCTGGGATGATGAAGGCAAAAGAGAAGGAAGGATGCTTTGAATTCCTAATGTAAATTTCTACAGTCAAATCTGAGTTTACTCTAAAGATGGCATCCAAGCCATTTCTCAGGAAGCTATAGAGCAACAGCAGACCACCTTTTAGTGTACTCCTCTTTACATGAACTCAGAGGTTTTCTACTTCAGCACACTTGTCCCTAAGATCCCACCATGATGACAGCTGCCTCCTAGCTGTCCCCTGAGAGGCTCCGCCAGAGCCTGACCAATACAGATGAGATGTGATGCTTGCAGCCAACCATCTAACTAAGCTAACTGAGCAGGCAGGGACCCCAGTGGAAGAGCTAGGGGAAGGAGCTGAAGGTGTTTGCAACCCCATTGGGAAAAATGACAATATCAACCAACCAGAACCTCCAGAGCTCCCAGGGACTAAACCTCCAACCAAACAGTAAACATGGAGGGACCATGGCTTCAGCTGCATATGTAGCAGAGGATGGCCTTATCTGTCATCAATAGAAGGGGAGCCCTTTGGTCCTGGGAAGGCTCGATGACACAGTGTAGGGAAATGTTAGGACGCTGAGGAGAGAGTATGTGGAAGAGTGGGGAGCACCCTCATAGAGCCAGGGGGGGGAGGGAGGGGACAGGGGGGATTGTGGAGGGGAAACTGGGAAGAAGGACAACATTTAAAAAGTAAACAAATAACATTTTTTCAAAAGTGAGAACAGCTTCCCCGACAGGAGGCACAACAGCAACTGAGAGACTTGAGTGAGAGTTTCTGCTTCCTGGAGTAGTGCTCTGTTTGTGCAGGATCGCCACTTCCCTTTGACTTCAGCAGAGGTCACAAGCCCTCATGCTTCCCTCACCGCAGTCAGCCCTTCCACACAGATCTGGACAAAAGGCCCATGCTGGAAACCTACGGGAAACCCGCTTCTCCTCGGTGTTCTCCAGACATTGAGTTTTGCTTCCCTATTTCGATCCTACTAAAACCCACCCTCGCCTGAGCATGGGAGTAGAAGTAATAAAGATTAAAAACAAACCAGGTTGCTTTTCAACTTTCGAAAATACACAATTATTTTTTTCAAAATGATAAAGGAGGAAGAATCAAGAGGTAGAGTTAATAAAGCTGTGAGAAAGGAGGGGGTAGAAATAAAATCCCATGTCAAAATAAAAAAGGAAATTGTGAATACTGGAGGATTATTAAGGCCATGTTTTCTGAATTTTATTTGTTTCCTTTGGTTTAGGCTTCTGAAGTTTGCATTAGATGTTTTTTTAAGAACTCTAATAAAATAAGGTAAGATAAATTTCTTTTTAAAATATTTCATTTATTTTTCTTTCTTTCTTTTTTTATTACTTTTATCTTTTTACAGTCCAATCATTATTGCCATCCCAGTTGCCCTCCTACAGTTCCCCATCCCATTCCTTCTCCCCTCATCTCCAAGAGGATGTCCCTACCCACCCCCCACCCACCCTGCCAGGCCTCCCCACTCCCGGGGCCTCAAGTCTCTCAGGGTTAGGTACATCTTCTCTCACTGAAGCCAGACCAGGGAGTCCTCTGTTGTATGTGTGTTAGGGGCCTCTTATCTGCTGGTGTATGCTGCCTGGTTGGTGGCTCAGTGTCTGAGAGATCTCGGGATGCAGATTAGTTGAAACTGCTGGTCTTCCTATGAGGTCGCCCTCCTTCTCAGCTCCTTCCAGCCTTTCCCTAATTCAACCATAGGGGTCCCAGACTTAAGACTATTGGATTTTATTTATTTTTATGAGTGTATGTATGTATGAATTTATGTATGTATGTATGTATGTATGTATGTATGTATGTATGCATTATTTGGGGGTAAGGGATAGGGTTGTGTACCACATAAGTGCCTGGTATCCCCTGAAGGCAGAAAAGGGTGTGAGATTCAATGGAACTACACTGACAGGAGTTTATGAGCTGTCATGTGGGCACTGAGAAACCTTGGCAAGAAGAGCAAGTGCTTTCAAACACTCAGTCATCTTTCCAGCCCCAGCTTAACTTTTCTGAGTATGTGTGCGTGTATATGTGTGTCTATATCTATAAATGTATTATATATAGGTATATATATGCATATACATATACATGTGTGTATATGTATATTTATATACATGCATATATGTATGTATTATACACACACATAAATTTACATGTATATGCTATATATACACATATATTTATATATGCATGTAGAAATATATGTGCATATATATGCTGTATATTATGTATAGTATGTAGTATGCATGTATATAGTATATAATATACTGTGAATATTCATATATACTACATAGTATATATAAATGTATGTATATATACATATATACTAATATATTTAGTATATTGTATTCCTCCAACTCCTTCCATGGCAGCCCACCCATCCTAAATCAATAGCATCTTTTACTTTGATTATTACTGTTACCTATGAATGTATGGATACCTATGAATGTATGCTGAGATATAGAAATATAACTGCCAAGTCCACTTTTGTTGGTGGTGTGGGCCTCAGGGATGACCACATCGTCCTAGATAACCAACTGGGGGCTCATCCCTGGGAGGAGCTAATCTTCCTTTCTCAGTGGTCTTCACATACCTTGGAGTTCTTCACCTAGGGGTGGAGCCCTGTGAGATTTTTCTCCGTCCATATCAGCATGTCTATTGATACTGCCAGTGTTCCTGTCTTCTTTGTACGGCCATTCCTAGGAGGGACTTCCTGGTATTCTGACTCTGAACAATTTTTCTGCTCACAATGTTCCATGAACCATGGATATAGGAGCTATTATATTTACCTGAAACTGTACACAATACATATAAATGTGTGTGTGTGTGTGTGTGTGTGTGTGTGTGTGTAAGTTATGCCACTTAGTCTGACAATGCTTTTCATATAAATGTATTCCATATTTGTGCATATGTGTGTGTGTGTGCATGTGTGTGTAACTTATATTAGTTGGTCTCCTCACAACTACCACAGACTAACAAAAAAGCCAGTACCAAGTATCCCGAGAAACGTCCTTTCAAATAGTTGTTCAGGATAGTCCATGTGACTCTCAAATCAACATGAGTTCCACTGTTGCCCTTGGCTGCCTTTCAGAGCTTGAAGATAGGTCCCTATTGGTGAAGACACTGGATCCTTGGGATACAAGACTTGGTGTCTTGATCTAGCCTGAAAGCCTCTTTTCTTCATTCTAACTTCTAAGACACCAGAAAGTGCTATTCAAGCTGCCAAGGGGGAAGAGCAATTAAACAGAAATAAAGAGCTACCGTGCCAAAGATCCATGACGATAGCAGCAGCGTTACAAATGTGCAGTGGTGGCACTCACGTACAGGTGGACACCAATAGCTGTTGAATTGATTTAAGGTCTACTGAACAGGAGTGAAATCATGCCTAATGCTGGGCATCTACGCAGCTTCCCAGGGTTATTGGGGACTTTGGAAAGGAGTCTTCCATGGCCACTGTGCTAGACCAGATGAATTCCTTACTACACTCTAAGTCTCATCCTTAAACCCACAGATAAGTATAACTACCACCCCTCATCATTTGTTTTATAGCAAATGGAGGCCACCACAAAATGCCACAACTCAGCACAGTACCTGGACCAGTGGTCCTCAGTCTTCCTAATGCCACACCCTTCAATATAGTTCCTCATGCTGTAGTGACACCCAACCATAAAATTATTCTTGTTGCCACTTTATAACTGAAATTTTGCTATTGCTATGATCCATAGTATAAATACCTGATATGTGCCCCCTGTTAAAGGGTTGTTGATCCCTAAAAGAGTACTGAGCCCTGGGTTGAGAACCACTGACACAGAGCAATCAATTCTGAACCCCCCAGACCCAGTAGCTACACCTCAGGTGGCTTTCTTAAAGACTGGCATTAAAGGAAACTGAAATGGGAAACGTGGAACAGAACCACTTCTTCCGGGTGAGCCCAGACCTCTCAGCCTCCTGCATTACTACTACGTCCCACGATGTGTATTCACAGCAATGGCCTCCTCACTCACCGACAAAAGCTCTGTGTTTCACTTTGATGAAATACTTTCTAGATAAATAACACTAAATGAATACAAACGACTAAATTCTAATGTCATTATCAGTACTGCTGGAGAGCATTAGAATTGTCTTTTCTTTTTGCTAGCGTGCTTTGGAAGCTGTGAAAGATTGTAGTAAAGGCTTTAGGTTCCCTTCCCAGCTCCAAAAACAAAAATTTAGGGTTACTCAGAAGTTAAGAGCACTTGCTGACCTTCTAGAAGATCTGGTTCAATTCTGAAGACCCACATGGTGGCTTACAACCATCTGCAACTTCTGATCCAGGGATCCTATGTAACTTCTGGCCTCTGTGGGCACCAGGCATGTATCTGGTACACAGTCAAACATATGCATGCAAAATAGCTATACAGAAACAAGGGAAAACCTCACTCATATTCACTGTCTTTTTATTTATTTATTGTTGGTTTGTTTGTTTGTTTGCCAGGCTTTGTAGTTCCACATGAAGGTATTTATCATATATACACTATTTCTAATGTGTATGAGAAAATTAAATTGTTTAGGAGTTCAAACATGCATAATGGCTGGCTCAACAATTGAAGATAACTTGCAATATCAACCAAGCAAAACATTATAGAACATGGGTCAAGTTATTAAAAACCTCCAATTAGAAAAACTTTCAGCAATAATAAAAATTAGTTTTATTGCTAAACCCAATAACTGTGCAATTAGATTAAAATCCACAACCAGGCTGTGGAGCTGTATTTTTGTTGGGTTTTTATTTTCATTTTAGGTATATTTATTTTATTTTGTATATGAGTATTTTGCTTACGTGTACACCATGCATGTGTCTGATACATTTGGAGATCAGAAGAGGGCATCAGGTCCCCTGGAACTAGAGGCACAGACAGTTGTGAGAATCCATGTGGGTCCTGGGAACTGAACTCAAATCTTCTACAAGAACAAATGATCTTAACCATTGAACCATCTTGCTAGCCTCTGAAGTTGTGATATTTCTACTTTTCAGAAAAACAATGTGTAAGCTACAGCTTCAGATATCTACTATGAGTGAGGGTCTACTGGACCTAAAGCCTACAGTATTGACCATCACTTGACAGTCTCAGGCACATGAACATAAAAGAACCTCTGTCAAAATCGCACAGGTTGCTTGTCTTGGTAAAATTCATAATTGTGTCTTAGTTCTTTTTCAATTGCTGTGATAAACCACAATAACCAAGGCAATTTTTTAGATGTATTTACTTTATGTTTATTTTTTTTAAACTTTTACTGCACTATGATGAGAAAAGTTACATGATTTCAATTTATCTGAATTTGTTAACATTTAAAAACATATTTTAAGTAAATAGAATTAAATCACATTCTTGTTTCCCTTTTGTACCCCCACTCCTCCCAGAGACCCCCCTTCATTACCTACAATATCTTTTTTGTCATATTCCTTAAAGTTTATAAGATATTATAACAATACAAATAAGTATTATAAAAGTTGTTTGATATAAAACAACACTCAATTTAACAGTCTTATGTAGATGCTCGTCTACAGCAATAGTGAAAATACATTTTTCTCAATATAAATTTTAAATAACTCCAAACATATTAACTGTATACTTCAAAATAATACATCACTACTGGTATTTTCCTAAATGAACATAAATATATAAAGTCTTTTTGTTTGTTTTGTATTTAGTAGAGTTTAAAATCTTGGCTCTTACCGTGGTATAAGCCCAAAATAAGAACAATTTTTAGACATTGGATTTCATTGTAATAAGGCTATACTTCAATGACCCTCACATCACCAAAAGATTTTACCTCCATCGTAGCTAAGCTGAGAGTTGATAGTTCTGCTGCACCAAGAAATGAATTGTAGGCTCGATTTTTGGATACGGACTTCCTGTTATGGTCAAAGCTATTTGACTTGAGTGAGTGACTTTATTCTCAGCCCACAGAGAACAGGTTACAATCATTTAAGAAATGGTGTAGGTATTCACCAACTGTTTCAATGAACAATGGTTCTGCTTGGAGGGAGATCTGGGGGTACTGGTTAGTTCCTATTGTTGTTCTTCCTATGGGGCTGCAAACCCCTTCAGTTCCTTGGGTTCTTTCTCTAGCTCCTTCATTGGGGACTCTGTGCTCAGTCCAATGGATGGTTGTGAGCCTCTACTTCTGTATTAGTCCAGTACTGGCAGAGCCTCTCAGGAGACAGCTATATCAGGCTCCTGTCAGCAAGCACTTGTTGGCATCCACAATAGTGTCTGGGTTTGGTGATTGTATATGGGATGGATCCCCAAGTAGGGTAATCTCTGGATTGTCATTTCTTCAGTCTCTGCTCCACACTTTGTCTCTGTAACTCCTTCCATGGGTATTTTGTTCCCCCTTCTAAGATGAATCGAAATATCCACACTTTGGTCTTCCTTCTTGAGTTTCACATGGTTTGTGGATTGTATCTTGAGTATTTCGAGCTTCTGGGCTAATAACCACTTATCAGAGAGTGCATACCATGTGTGTTCTTATGTGATTGGGTTACCTCACTCAGGATGATATCCTCCAGATCCACCCATTTGCTAAGAATTTCATAAATTCATTGTTTTTAATAGCTAAGTAGTACTCCATTGTATAGATGTACCACAATTTCTGTATCCATTCCTCTGTTGAGGGACCTTTGGGTTGTTTCCAACTTCTGGCTATTATAAATAAGGCTGCTATGAACATGGTGGAGCATGTGCCCTTATTACATGTTGGAGCATCTTCTGGGTATATGCTCAGGAGTGGTATTGTCGAATATTCCAATTGGGTAACATATTAACTCATAGGTCTCGTGTGATTAAAATTTCTTTGAACCCATTATGAATTAATTAAAACATGATTTTTGTCATTTAAACTGAAGCTAATATCTAAAAAGTATAGTGTCTATCTTTTAAAATATTTCCTCAAAACTGACTTCCTTTAAGTAAATGTTTATCTATAATGTAGTTATTTCTTCATCTTAATTCCAAATTCACAAGAGAAACAAGTACAGTCATCTTGGCTACAACATTATCAAACTGAAAGCAACCAAGCATTGCCTTCCATGTCCACCATGTGTGAGCCTCTAATGGTCCCCAGATTCCAAGTTTCAACACCAGATTACCCTGATGCCCTGAAGAAAGCCAGTATTTCACACAGTTTTTGATACTTTTTTCTAATTATCACAGCATATCACAAAGCTACAGTAAGAATTTTGCAGCTCACGAGTCTTTAGCCTTGGGCCAAGCCATCTCACAACTCTATCGTTCTCGGTTCTTGTTAGTAGAGGCTGTTGTGTCTGAACAGACTTGCATGAGTGCACAGTGCCAAGTCTACATCTTCAGACCATAAATCCAAGTTCACAAAATACCACTTTTTATACATTTGTGTATTTGCACTGGTGTTGTGGAAGTGATATCTCAACACACTGAAAGAGTCAATGGTTTGAGAACTAGTAAATAATTATGACATGAGGACATGAAATTGGGAGGCAGATGTGATAGGGAGGTCTGAAGGGAGCTGAGGTAGCAGAGATTATATGTATATGTTGTATATATGTAAGAAATACATGTTGGGGGGCTGGAAAGATGGCTCAGCGTTTAAGAGCACTGACTGTTCTTCTAGAGGTCCTGAGTTCAATTCCCAGCAACCATATGGTGGCTCACAACCATCTGCAACGGGATCCTTTGCCCTCTTCTGTGTGTCTGAAGACAGCTACAGTGTACTCATATAAACAAAATAAATAAATAAATATTTTTTTAAAAAAATGCATGTTGTATATATGTGTATATTATGAAATTTTAAAACACAGTGATTTTTTAAAAGTAAAAAAATAATCATCCTGCCCCTCTTGCTACTGTCTGTCACTTGTCACCCATTATGTTCATCAGTAACATTAGATTTCAATCAATCATGGGGAAAAGGCTTAATCATACAAAAGCTCAGGAGTGCCCACCAAATCTCACTTACTACTCCAGTGTCAGTGAAATATCAGACATCAGCTGCCTTTCCTGTCCCTGGTTGCTGGCTCAAGAGGTGATGATTTCATACAGTAAATGTCAGACAGATTGAAACAACAGAGATTTGGGAATGGTAGCCTAATACTGTCTTCCGATAATGTGTGGGTCCTTATCTCATGTACATTTGTGGGGCACACACTGCAGGCTGCATCTGGAACAGCAGGCAAGCCACCAGCCTAGAACCAGTCACAGGAGAGGGTGCTCCGAGGGACTTGGCTCTCCTCTTAGGTCCACATATCCCAAAGCCTCTGGAGACAGGGAAGGTAGTGACAGTGACCTGTCGGAAGCCCTAACCCATACGACTGCTACTCCTGAAGGAAGAGGAAACATAAAGGATGCTTGTGGGGAGCAGAGACCAGCAAGTCAAAGAAGGCAGCTTCTCATCAGCTGGTGCCTTCATCTTAGGCTTCTCACCTCCAGAGTTATCAGAAAATCTTGCTCTACCATCCAGGATCACCCAACCAGCAGGATTTTATCCTGGCAGCCATAGCAAACCACAACACACATGAGTGGGTATCAAGGTTCCATTGCAAACTAGTATATTCAAATCCTAGAGGCTGTCTATTCACTTTGTAGGCTGATATCAGACCCTTCTTGCTGACTACCTCCTTTGGTTGGTTGGGTTTTTGCCTCCACCCCCACTATATTTATGTTGCATTCCATTTGCAGTAATTCAGGTAGGTTTACTTTTGCTGTTCTGGAACAAAAAGCTTCCGATTTTGTTTCAAAGTACCAAACACAGTACATTTTAGGAAGCGCATTTTGGATATTCAATATTTATATCTGAAATTCTACCACTGATCCAGAATATTGAGCTCAAGACTCCACAGATTTCTAGGAGGTGTCTGTAGTCTGATATTTTTCAATGTTCAGCACTCCAAATGCCTCAAGTATCTTTATGGGCTTTCAAAATTTTTTATATTATAAATACTGGCCTTTCCTTTGGAAAATGTGTGAAATCGTTTTGTGCACTAACAAGATTAATTATGCCTATCCTTCCATTTCATATGATGAAGACATTAAATCTAAGAATGAGGTTTTCTGATTTTTTTTTTTTAGCATGTGGCATATGTGTGTTCACTTACTTGTGTCCATGTGTGCATGTGGAGGTCAAGGGAGCAACGTCAGACACCTTCCTGGGAACTGAACTCAGGCTGCAAGTTCAGTAGCAGGTACCTTTACCCATTAAGACATTTTACTGGCCCAAAATGTTTTTCATGTGGTCTAATCTAAAAATGCATCAGTAGAGAGTAGAAAGACAGAAACAGGATACAGCCTGCCATAGCAACTATTAGCATATAGTCAAATACTAAATTTCCTTCCCAGTCTGGGAGAACGTTTTTCCCTCTGTATACCTGACATATACAACATAAGCCTTGTGCATAACAGACTCTCACCACCAGTACCGTATGATACATTTTAATGTAGTAATATCATCATTTTTAAAATATTTTTATATCTTGAAGTTATAATTACATCATTTTCTCCTTTCCCTACCCCCATCTCCTCCCATACACTCTCTTCGCTCTTACATGGGTTTCTGTTACACTCATGTGAGAATTATTAGTTATCTTGAAACATAGATATGCTGAGTCATATGATATATGAGCAGCCACTTTTCCCAAAGTGTTTAATGGCTTCTAAGTGATGAGACCAGCTTGCATTTTGACCAGAAACAAACATACAGTGGACTTCTATCCTCTCAATAGTGGATACCTCTGGATTATAATTTTTTTCCAAAATAAGACTACAGTGTAGTATTATCATCTTCATCTGCTTTTCTGTGGCGACTGGTAAACATGGCTCCTCACACTGTGCCTTTCTTACTGTTTCCTGTCTAACCACATCAGTTTCTTCCTCGGTGACATGCCTACCAATGAGTTCATTCATTTTCCAGACTCATTGTGTGTGATTCTTATGTTGCAAACACTAGTCCTTTGTCAATTTTGTAGGTGTGAAGGAACTTTTTGTTTTCTTAGAAAGATTTCTAAATGAACTAGAGTTTTTAACATTAACAAGATAAAATGTACATATTTTATAATCAACATATTTTGTTCCCTACACAAGAAACATTTTGCTAATTCTCTCTGTAATACATTTAGTATGTTTTCCATTAAGTGTTTAAAATTTTGCTTTTGAAATTTAAATCTTTGATCTGTCTTGAGTATATTGTATAGAGTGAGAGGTAAGGCTATTTTTGCATATGCTCTTAGACGATTAATGAATCATCTATTCTTTAAGCATTTAGCTTTACTACAGGGTGTGGCTATTGAATGAGTCTCATAAAATGACTTCAAATCTTTATAAATTAGGTAAAATTCTAATTACTTATGTGTTTTTTCTAAATAAAAGCAAATCTTGCATGGTAGTAATGGAGGTGGCTAACTTCATAAAGCACAGTAAGAAGGGGCTACAAAAATGATTCAAGTCCTGCTCTTGCCCAGGACTAGAGTTCAGTTCCCAACACAGTCCAAGCCTCACATCCCACAACCACCTGTAACTCCAGGTTCAGGGAATCTAATGCCTTCTTCTGGGTGGATTGCATTCTCACACACACACAAAAACACACACATACACACATATAAACACACACAAATACACACCATACACAAATATACACTCACAGACACACACTCACATACCCACACACATTCACATCCACACACAGTCACACACACACACAAATACACATACCATACACAAATGCACACAAACACACATTCACACACACATTCACAGATACACACACCAATACACTCACACATACACACACTTACAGACACGCACACACACATTCTTTCAAAACTAAAAACAGGAGCTGGATAGATAAAACTAAAATCACTTTCTATCCTTCTGGGTTCAGTTCCCAGGACCTACATGCTAGCTCTCAACCACCTGTAACTATAGCCCTCAAGAGATCTGATGCCCTCTTCTGACTTCTGCAGGCACCAGGTATTCCTGAGGTATGTTACATACATGCAGGCATAGCACATACAATAAAAATAGGTAAAGAAAAATAACTGTATAGGCACTCACAGGGCTATATCTAGACTGACTCTGGGTTAATTTGGCATATTTTTTATTTGCAGATTTTTTTATAATAAGGTTTAAAACAAAAAATAGAATAAATCTTAAAAAATCTTTTAATTATTTTTTAAAATGCAGTAACAATAATTATTTTAAAAGAGGGAAAGCAAGAAGATGATTCCTAAACACTGAATACTCCTAACTCCCCCACCACATCATACTGAAGAATCTATTTGATTAGCTGCAACAGAGAGAGGAGGAACAGAAAATGGCAGACAAATGTAATCATTTCTCCATATTTCTATTTTCCATTATCCATCAATTTCTATTTTGGAATTTCTACTGTGGCTTGATTTGTCTCACAATCATTGTTATGTTAATTATTTTGAATTAATTGTTTTGAACACTACTTTAAAATGAAGTGACATCTATATCTACCTCATAGGTAAGTAAGGAATGACACACCCAAAGTAGGCGAATTGTCAAATATCCATTACATCAAAGGAGCTTTTGTTTTTCTGTGCTCGCCCCATCATTCAGTGTCTTCTCAAGTTAAGAAGTTCAACTTTGAAATCATTTAATAAAAAAATCTATTAAACATCAACTTCTAGTGAGGCACTGCACTAGATACTACCCAGAGTAAACTTTGAACTGCAGTATAATCAGTAATTGAAAAACGCAACTCAGTACATGGTCCCCAATGAAGGAGTTAGAGAAAGGTTCTATGGAGCTGAAGGGTTTGCAGCCCCTTAGGATGAACAACAATTACTAACTAGTACCCTCAGAGCTCCCAGGGACCCAATCACCAATCAAGGACTATACAGGGTGGGACTGAATGTTCTGGTAGCATGTGTATAGTAGAGGATTGAAAATTCGATCATAAATAGGAGGAAAGGACCTCGGCCTTGTGAAGGTTTTGTGCCCCAGTGTAGGGGGATGCCAGGGCCAATAAGTGGGAGAGGGTGGGGTGGCAGGCATGGGGAGGGGGGAGGCAAAAGGGGTTTGTTTTTGTTGTTTTTGTTTGTTTGTTTGTTTTTTGGAGAGGAACCTGGGAAAGGAAAAACTTACATGTAAATAAAGAAAATATCTAATATAAAAAAAAAAAAAAGAAAGAAAGAAAGAAAAACGCAACTCAGTACAGCATTACATAATGGAAGTAGCCAAAAATATTGCGGTTCTTTTAGCGATTGCTAAGCACATGCATTTCAAGGGTCTCATTAAACAGCCATTTTGGGTTCTCTTTTTAAAGCATGTGTTTAATAATTTGATGAGGTAGGAAATCTAGATTAGAAATAGTCTACACTGGTGAGAGTCCTTAAGTAAAATCCATTCCCAAGCGTGCTCTGAGAGACAGAAAGGAAGAACATGAATGTTGCCAGGTGAATAATTTTCGTCCAAACTAAGGAATGGGGGCAGAAAATAAAGAACAGTCTCTTCAAACCATTTCTGCAGAATAGTCAGACATTATTCTAGCACAGAGAAGCAAAAGCTCATGCAAGTTAGTCTGAAGTTCCAGCTGCCTCAGAAGCGTACCTTCACATAAAGTTACAGCATCTGAAATATCCATGTAGTGTAGGTCTTCTACTTTCCAATCTCTCTCCATCCTGTCTGTTTCCTATACCCTTACTGCCCTTGTTCAACCCTCCCACCACACTGATATATTCCATCTGGGCTCATATTATCAACGGATGCATGATGACTTTTAGAAATGCCCAGTGGAAGTTCCCCATCTCTCCTCTCCACTCAACATCACATCCACTGTGAGCCCTAGATTCTTCTGAAGTGACTTCTGCCTTTGAGCTCTTAAGCCAAAACATGTCAATTTGAGAAGTTTAGAAGGGTTTTATCCTTTACCAGTAACTGAATATAATCATAAATCTCTCAAGATGGTCACAGAAGAAAATATAGCGCCACAAAAAATAAAGAAAAGAAAATTATTCCACTAGTCGTCAAAGGAGCCCTGATCAGATCCAAGGTCTGTGGTGATCATTTGTGGTTCTGCTCTGGTTTTATGGTTTTGTTCCTATAAGTCACTGGCCAAAAAAATAACGTAAGGACAAAAAAGTGTATCTGACTTACACACCCACATCACAAGTCGCCACAGAAGGAAGGTAAGGTGGGAGCCGAAGCAGAGACCATGAAGAAGTGTTGTGTGATGGACTGCTTCGACGGCTTGCTCAGTCAGCTCTGTTGTACAACCCTAGAGCACCTGCCCAGGAGTGGCACCACACAGTGGTCTCGACACTCCCACACCAACCATTCAGCAAGAAAACATCCCCACAGATGTGTGCACCAGCCACTCTGAAGGAAGCCATTCTTTAGTTGAGGCTTGCTTTTCCTTTATTTTACATCAAGATACTGATACAGGCACTGCTAAGGAGATCAATTAGCGCTAGAGAAATGAATAATTGAAAGCAATAGCAATCCATTCATATGAGTGTTTTAGAGAAGAGTATGCTGTGTGATGTGAAAGGGTGTTCTTACATCGTAAGCCAGCCTAAAGCCCTGTTAACTTCATCTTATGGTCATGGGAAGATATTTGGCTAGAGATCCCCAGGCAATCAGGTTTTACCTGTTATAGAGTAGGACTCTCAGCACGTGGATATGAATGACAGGATGAAGTTCAAAACTATTATCCCTGCACTCCATCATTAACCTGGTCAGTTGTTTGAAACAAGAGTGGATGCCAGGCATGTTAGTCAGATAACTGACAAGGACAGCCATGACCCCATGCCTTTGGAATTTATATCCTGCCCATGGTCCAAAGCGACCAATAAATGAAGAAAGGAAGAAGGGAGGGAGAGTGGGAGGGAGGGAGGGAGGGGAGGAGGGAGCACTGACAAATTCAAGCACACCATTGAATTTCCATGTGAGTGTCACTGCTACTGCTAAGAGGAGGAGGATTTTGCCATCTGATTTACATCAACAATCATCCTGTGATATCAGAACAATCCTAAACCAACACACTATCCTTCACTTATAGGCTAAGGTCCAGATGAGACCCAAGATTTCATAACTGAAAACCTAATATAACATTTCTGCACCTAAAAATGGAAAGGACCTGCTTTGGGTTGCTGACCCTCCCACTTTATGGTAATAAGTTACCATTCTGGGTTCAGGGGGCTCGAGACAACTCTGCAGTAGATGCCATTCAGTCTCATTTACAAGTTCTTGCTCTCGGGACCATTATTGTCATGCCGTTTGATAGGCGAGGGACTAAGCAATAGATAATAAACATTATTGCAGGTCAAACAGCTATTCCTGATCTAGGTTGCCTTATATATGAGATCGGCACTCCTTAGGAATGCTGTGCATAATCTCATGTGGCAACCCATCAAAACCAAAACAGTCCACTCCCCATCTCTCTTACGATGCCTCTCCAATCAGAAAAGCTCTCCTTTTCTTCTTCTCACTTCTCCCCTCTCCTCTCCTCTTCTAGAATTCAAAGCCAGTGGTGTCTAGAACACTTTATCCTTCTAGGCTTTCCCAACTTCAATGATTTCCCCTTTAGTTCTCTTCTGAGAAACCACGTGATGTCCACTCAACAAGATGAGCTACTGCTTAGCATTCAGTTGCCTGATAGATCCTGGCTTGCCAAACACAATTACTGATGTTGGTGCATTGAAGTTCATGGAGGACAAAGGGCAGTTTTGACTCTCTCTCCCTGTATATTCCCCTGCACACAGACACACATGTAACACGCAGCACACACAGACACACACACACAACACAAAGCACACAGACAAACACACAACACACAGCATGCACACACACAACACACAGCATGCATACACACAGACACACACACAACACAAAGCACACACAACACAGTACACACAAAGACACACATAACACACAGCACACACACACACAAATACACACACACTTGTAGATACACACAGCACACATACACACAACACAAAGCACACAGATACACACACAACACACAGCACACACACATAGAGACATATACAAATACACACAGACACACAAACACACAGAGATACACACAAAAAAAAACACACAGCACACACAGACAGCATATACACACAAAGACACACACACACATAACCACTCTTTGCACAGTTAGCAGATTTGCTGATTGATCTATTGAGTAAACACCCACCTTTACTTAAACAGTCTCCAACATTCTCTACCTCACATACGGATGGATACACTCAGTGTATCCTATGGGGCACTGAGCTAAGGGAAGGCAGTGAACAGGGCTCTCACTGCATAACAGCCATTCTCCAGAAATGGACAGGAATAAGGATTTAGTCTGAAGAGCTTTACAGAAAGAACCGGAAAAGTGAGAAACAGAGACTTGTTTTATGCATTTAGCATTGAAGGACTTTCTTGAGGTCTGAAATGAAATGCTTCTCTGCATTGGCTCCGCCATTCCCCTTCCACAGTTCAAGGGTCTCCTAAAATGAGAATTGCTAACCCCTTCAGCTTTACTGCTTTCTATTATCTGCCACACACACACACACACACACACAAAAGTACACACCTCCCCCACACACACACACAAAAGCACACACTTCCACACTCACACACACAGAAGCACACACCTCCCCCCCACACACACACAAAAGCACACACCTCTCCACACACACACAC